>JBAGKK010518587.1:0-13416 GCA_037177015.1 Euceroptres primus
ATCTTAAGTTTTATAAAAATTTCTGTTACTTTCGTAACCTAAAAGTTCCGCAAATTTACGAACATTTCTAACAGTGTGAAAAGCTTCATTTTCGGGTCCTTATGACCAGTGTAAAACTTGAAATATATCCATCAATATTCTGAGATTTTGCGGGGCTAAAATAAATTTTAAAAATTTTGTATTCTCAGAGTTTTGGAAACATCACTAATATTAATTTTTATCGTAATCTACATAATATGCCTAATTTTTAAAAATCTTGTGAGATTTTAATATTTTAAGTGTTTCTAGTAGAAAATCTCACATTTTTATAAATCTCGAAAAACTAAAATAATTTTTAAAAGTTTCGAAAATTACCTTAACATTTTTTTAAGTCTCTAGAAACTTTTTCTCTCTCAGAATTTACCTTAAAAAATCGGAAAGACTTTAGCATTTAAAATGACCTGATCCTGAATTTTTTTATTTTCAATTTTTTTAGGCAGTGTGTAGCATTACGGAAATTTCCGTAATTACAACTTTTAATTTACGGAATTTAATTTACGGGAATTTCCGTAAATTACAACTAGCACACAACATAGTACACGGTAAAATTTTTGGAAATTTTTAAGACTAAATAGTATGAAATTTTTCCGAAAATAGTCGGATATATGTTTTTCCGAGTAAAATGGGTAATTTCCCCGAGAGTATTGAAAAGTACTGATTAATATATTGGTTATATATTGGAATATATACTGGAATATTGGTTATATACTGGAATATATTGGTTAATTTCCGAAAAGTTAGGAAATATTTCGTAAAGCTTAGGAGATTATATAAATCTCCAACTACGATTCGGAATTATTTCCGAATGCATTAGGAAAAATTTCAAAATTTTCGGGTTATAAGCTGGCAAACTTTTTCCGGAAAATTTCTGAATAAATTTTTACAGTACGGGCCAAGGCTATTTTTTGCAGTATCGGCCAAGGCTATTGTTACGGAATTTGCTTTAAGAATAGCCTTTCTCCTATTTGGGTTTTATGCTAGTTATACGAAAAATTCCGTAATAATATCATGAGTCTTTTTTTTTAATACTAAAGTCTTCTTAACTTTTTTTCAGGTGAATTTTTAGTGCAAGAAAGTTTCCAAAAGCTCAACAAAATTTGTAGATAGTTTGCAAAGCTCTTAAAATTTATTTTAGTTTTTTAAGGTTTGAAAAAATGAGATTTTCTCCTAGAAAAAATCAAAGTCTTACAATCTCACATTTTTTAAAATTGAGCATATTATGTAAATTACTAGAAGAAATTAAAATTTATGATTTTTCCAAAACTCTCAGAATAACGAAATTTAAAACTTATTTTATTCTTGCGGAATCTCAGGAAATTGATCAATCTATTTCAAATTTCACACATTTTATAAGGGACATAATAGTATGTTACATTCCGAGTAATGCATATTATTTTTCATAGCAAATCTATTGAAAATTCGAGTTTCGGTACCTGTAGAGCGGGTTGAAACACCGTGTTTGCATCCCTATGGTTGAAACATTTTCAGCCATCTAGGGCTGAAAATTTCAACCCTAGGGATGCAAACACCGTGTTTCAAGCCGCTCTACAGGTGCCGAAACTCGAAGTTTCAATAAAGGCGCGATGAAAAATGAAGCTTTCAGTGCTAGACTGCTTTTAATTTTTGAATTTTGTTACCTAAATATGAATATTTTTACCCAAATAAGAATACATTGCATAGGATATATCAGCCCTTATCATCCTGAAATTAGAAACCTCATACGTGTACGTCCATATTGAAACTTTGTCAATACTATAGATTCCGACTTATTCGTGTGTTTGTAACTGATAGTAGAAATTGACGATTTTTGGTTTTTAATGTATATACTTTTTTTTTAAATGTATATATACTTCAACCTTTGCTTAATCAACATTCACGACGAATATATCTCAGAAGCAAAAGGAAGTGAAAGAAATTCAATAAAAAGTATCCTTCACGAAAGTAAAACTTCCAATTTTCACGGTTTTTCACAGTAAAATTCATAAAATTGTTATAGCGTCGCTTTTTTTTACAAAAGAAGTCATTCAAGGGCTCTTTATTGGAGAAAATGAGCGAAGAATTCGAGAAATGAACTTTCCGAAAGTTGCAGGTTAGATTAGCATTTTTTCAGAATTATGTGCGATAATTTTTTTAATTTTTAACATTCAGGGTTCTTTTTTAGTTTTATTTGTTCGTAATTTCATTAAGAATACGATTCTGCCCTTTACTCTATAATTTCAAACTAGAACTCCATCAAATAAGTGATGTTTTAAAACAGACCACTTTGCCGATTTATAACAAAAACCGATATTTTACTAATATTTTAAAATTTATTAATTTATTTATAGCATTGTTGTTAGCATTTTATAAATTTATTTATAAGTATATTTTATTATTTTTTTATAAATATATTTTATAAATTTATTTATAAATATATTTTATAAATTTATTTATAAATTCATTTATAAATATATTTTATAAATATATTTTATACATTTATTTATAAATATATTTTATAAATTTATCCACTACTGCCTTATATTAAGCTTTAGGTTCTTACTAAGCTTTTTGAAATAATATCTCTTTAACTTTCAACTGGAATTTAATGTTTTTTTTCAACGCAAATTTAAACTGCAATTTTCACGAAAAGCTGTTTCAAGGACTTCAAACTTTGAAAGCGTCTCACATCCTCATTTTTGAAGCCAGAGGGTTCAATTTTTTTTTAATGTAGAAAATTTATCTGGGAATATACTTCTATCTGTAGCTCCATATCAACAAAGTAGTACCTTTCAATATGGACGTACACATGCAAGGAGGTTTTTTTTTAACGACTAAGAACTGTTCTTGATCGAAAAATGAATTTTCTAAACAGTACCAAAGTCTGGCGTTTAATGTCTCGGTATTAAATATTTCTTTGATCAATAATTCACACTTCTCAATGAACCATTTTATTCAAATAAAAATAACAATTTTTTGCAAAAAAGGACTTAAACATGAAATTCAAATTACCTAACTTTAACTTTCCGGCCCTTTACAGACAAAAGTATATCAACGAAAAAAGAGAGAGAAAGCAACAAATAGAGTCAATTTTGGAATGACGTTGTAAAAACTAGACTTTTCGTTCAATCCGGTATGCTTTTTTAGGCGTTCTAATATGATCTTCGGTTGTTTTATTAGATACCTGATCAACTTTATTTTGAAAGACGATACCAGATTCGATTTCGTTTTCATCCAAAATCATTCTATTTTGATTCAGAAATCGTTATTCTTTTATTCGGGATTCATGGCCTAAACTGAAGTCGGATGGTTTTGTTACCCGATCTGTTTCCATACCGAATTTGGCTCTAAAAGCATTTTTATCTTTTAGTGTGGAGTTTCCAGCTCTCATTTATATAATTTATTCCACTTATAGTACTTTCAATTTATAGTTTGCATTTCATTTTTTAAAACTCCTATTACATACATTTAAAGTCACTGCACAAAAAAATGTTCAAATACTCGCCCATACACTGGTTCTAATCTATTTTATATTGAAATACGGAAATTTTTGATCCATTGTCACAGTTCAATAATAATTTTAAAGTTTACTTAACTCTTGATGTTTTTAAGAAGAAGACTTGCTGACTCGAGATACGTAAGACTCGGTTGGTTCTTCTCAAAACGATTGATCGGCGAATAAATTCAGTCTCGAGAATTTCCGTCTGCCTCATTCTCTTCTCCACCCTCTGCGATTTGTTTGCTAGTCGAGGGATCAGAGCGAGACACGGGAATCAATTTTACACGACATATAGCTCTGAGTTTATCGTTTTATTGTCAGGTGGGCGCGTCACGTTTCCATCATGTCATAATGTCGACAATCGCATTATATAATGATGAGAAATATTAGGTATTAGAAATCCAAGCCACCGATATATATCTGAAATCAATTTTGTAAACTAGAAACCCTATCCATGATCCTGTATGGCCTCGAGGTGCGAATCGAATTGCAATACGTATAGATGCATAGGGTAAGTTGTCCAAAAGTAGGGCAACAACGACAGGCCATATGGCATCGAAATGACCCACCAGGGACTTGCTCGCTCGTTCAATCCAGAGACTAGTTTGCCCGATGTGATGGTAGAGCAAGCATTGTCGTTAGGCGTATTCCGCTTTTTGTCCTTGCACACTTTGACGTACCATATTATGGCCTTGCACTGTATATTCGTGTTAGTATTATTAGACGCTCGTTGAAACAAGGCCCTCGCTCGAAATGCAAGTCATTGAGTGATTGAGAGTACCATCTATGCGACAGATTTCTCCTCTAGAAAATGGTACTGCAGCATCCCTCAAAGGGTCGCTACGTCTTTTGATGAACCGACTCATTTAAAGATTGACTTTTTGGCCTCAAGACTCATCGATTGATACAGTATTTTTATTTCATTTAAAAGGATTAATTTTCATCAAAATAATAATATTAATCAATGTCTAGGGTCCGGGAAATCCTTGAAAACCTGGAAAAGTCCTTGAATTTTTTTTATCTGTAAAAACCTGGAAAAGTCTTTGAATTTCATTCATAGTTCTGGAATTCTTATCTCTACATCTGAATTAGTAGTTTTCTTCAAATGAAATAGTGAGATGAAATAATTTCAGAAAAAATTGGTGTTCTTTCGACCGTTGAAATTTATTCAATTTAATAAAGTTGCATTGTCGTATTCGGTCCGAATGACTATATTAGATAATTGATCAATTGCCAACGTTTCGTGCACTAAGGTGTGTGCACTTCTTCAGGGCTGTTTTATGGTTACATTTTGTTACTTAATAAATATTAAAATCCATTGATAAATATTGAAATATATTTTCCACTTTTATAAACCAAAATTGGTATGCTAAATTAAGTTAGATATGGACTTTTATAAGATTAAATTGTTGAATTAAAAGTTTTTTATCTTGACTGTATATAAATTTTACATTGAATTCCGTGGACACATTTCATTTTGTGTATATACATTTGTCTTGTTTTTTTAAACCAAAATTCGGTGTATATACATTTGTCTTGTATTTAACCAAATTTCGGTGTATATACATTTGTCTTGTTTTTTTAACGAAAATTCGGTGTATATACATTTCTCTTATTGTTTTAACCAAAATTCCCATGAACTTAATCACAGAAATTTTGTTTAATCTAATCTGTCTTGTGTTACTGCATCTATAATTAATATACACTCATCCCTAGATTATGGTCCAGGCTCGGGGGTAGACGGTCCAAAATCTAATGCTATTAAACTCCAGTTTGAACCGGATTTAAAGCGACGAACAAGCAGTCTTATGTCAACATTCAGGACCGCGTATATAGTCTCTGAACGTATAAAAGTAAATGCGCAGAGAGTCGTGATGTAAACAACGTCTGGCGCCCCTGACTGCCCGAGCGATGGCGCTGTCGCAGGACGCTCAGGGGGGGGGGACAGAATCAGTGAAGCGTGAACGACCATGAAAGTGGCCCATAATCTAGGGGCCCATAATCTAGGGATGAGTGTATTTGTTATAATAAAAAATTTTTTTTTATGTTATAATGAAAATTTTTAAGGTTATGAACCATGTTTTCTGGCATTATTGATTTAAACCGAATTATTTGTAAGTTATATTTACCATTTTATGCGTCAATTGCACTGAGTCATTTTCAATGAATAAATAAATAAATAATACGCAAACAACACTGTCTAAAGTTAAATCTTAACAATTTTGGTGTTTAAAATCACATTTTGTGCATGTCTTGCTTCACTGTTGGAGGCAAACTAATATGTATAAAAATTCCTCAAGATGGCGCAGTGGAGCCCGCCAGAAAACACAACAGGTTTGACTAAACATGTACATAAAAGCAGCCACTCAATGGATTTTGAAAACATAAAATCATTGGCGGAGAAAAGAATGTAAATGCAAGGAAAAGTTTAGAAACGATACACATCAGAAAAAACAAAAACAACATGAGCATACAAAAAGATACTGTAAATTTTACCAATTTACAATAACATTAATTTTTAGTGATTATAACTTTTCTTGTTCGTTTAAATGCTGTCGTTCGTTTAAATTCACTGTGCCATCTCGAGGAATTTTTGGACATATTACTTTGTCTTCAACAGTGAAGCAAGATGTGCACAAAATTCGATTTTAAACACAAAAATTTTTAACATTTAAGTTTAGTCAGTGTTCTTGGTGTATTATTTATTTATTTACTTATGTATTGAACATGACTCAGTGCAATTGACGCATAAAATGGTAAATATAACCTAAAAATAATTCAGTTTAAATCAACAATGTCAGAAAACATGGTTCATAACCTTAAAAATTTTCATTATAACATAAAAAAATTTTATTATAACAAATATATTAATTACAGATTCAGTCACACAAGACAGGTGCAATTAATCAAAATTCCTGTGATTAAGTTCATGGGGATTTTGATTTAAAAAACAAGACAAATATATATACACCGAATGAAATGTGTTCATCGAATTTAATGTAAAATTTCTTTTAATTCAACAATTTAATTATAAGTCGACTACGCAACTTTATTAAATTGAATAAAATAATTTTAAATTAAATAATTATTTATGAATAGCTTCTTCGAGGCTTCAGTAAGCTTTTGTGGAAAACTACTTATTCACTTAGTAAAGCTAGTTTACTAATTCGTGTAATTGTGCAGTTTAGTGACTTTTCTTAATTTTGACTTTTTCGATCCGGTTTTTTTTTAAAGGTTTATTTTATCACTAGAATAAAAAATCAATCGGGGGAGCTCGGGGAACCAATGCACTTTTAATTTTTTTATTTAAAAATTTAAAAACAAACTTAAAATTTTTTTAATTCTCAATTTCCAGTTTTTCGCTTCTTTTTTTAAAAGCTTTATTTTATCATTGAAAGAAAAAATCAGTCGAGGGAGATCAAGGATCTCTTTATTATTTTTATTATTTTATTATTTTATTTATATATTTTATTATATTATTTTATTATTATTATTGTATGTTCTTTTTATTATTTTATAAAAAAACTTAAATAAATTTAAACTTAAAATTTTTTAAATTCACACTTTCGAGTTTTTCGCTCCGGTCTTTTTTTAAAGCTTTATTTTATCATTGAAACAAGAAATCCATCTTCCTTGTGTCCCTCAGAATAATTGAATTTTTCTATAAAGTCGAAAGATATTGTATAATATAATTTATGTAATTTGTAAGCTTTAAAAAAATTATATTATATTATGCAATATCTTCTGATTTCTGATATATGGAGAAATTAAATTAATCAAAGGGTCACACAGAGGGGATTTGGGGTCTCTTCGTTTTGTCAAATTGCTGGTCAATTAAATGAAAATTTATGTGCCCCCTGATTAATTAAATTTCTCCATATAGCAGAATATATATTCAAGAAATACAAATAAATTTTTATTTTATTGTGCCTGCCCTGATTAATTAAATTTTTCTATAAATCAGAAGATATTGTATAATGTAATATAACTTTTGTTAAAGCTTACGAATTATATTTCACAAATAAATTACAAAAAATTATATTTCGCAAATAAATAAAATTACAATTTTTTTAAGTTCCCCAATTGATATCTTGTTTCAGTGATAAAATAAAGCTTTAAAAAAACCGAAGCTAAAAACTCCAAATCGGGAATTTTAAAAATTAAAAATTTAAATTTTTATTTTTTTAAAATAAAATAATAAAAAGTGCGTTTGTTTCTGAAGCTCCCCGGATTGATTTCCTGTTTGAGTAATGGAATAAAGCTTTTTTAAAAAAGAAGGCAGCAAAAAACTGGAAATTAGGAACTTTTAATTTTAAGTTTAATTTTTAAGTTTTTTAATAAAGTAATAAAAAGTACATTAATTTCTCAACCTTCGCGGGTTTATTTCTTAGTTTGGTGATAAAATAAAGCTTTTTAAACAAAACCAGATAAAAAAACTTAAAATTGGGTAAAAAATTAAAGAATTAAATTTTAATAAAATAATACAAGGGCATTAGTTTCTTGAGCTTCCCCGATTTATTTCCTGTTTGAGTAATGAAATAAAGCTTTTTTAAAGAACAACTGCAAAAAACTGGAAATTGGGAATTTTTTAGTTTTAAGTTGAATTTTTAAGTTTTTTAATAAAATAATAAAAAGTACATTAATTTCTTGAGCTCCCCCGATTGATTTTTTGTTTCAACGATAAAATAAAGCTTTTAAAAAAAGATCGCATCGAAAAACTGGACATTGGAAATGTTTTAAATTTTAAGTTAATTTTTTTAAATTTTTAATAAAAGAATATAAAGGGCATTAGTTTCTTGAGCTCCCCGGATTTATTTCTTGTTTGAGTAATGAAATAAAGCTTTTTAAAAAAAAAATCTGCAAAAAGCTTGTATTTGGAAATTTTTCAAATTTTAAGTTAATTTTTCAGTTTTTTAATAAAATAATAAAAAGTACAATAATTTCGCGAGCTTCCCCGATTCATTTCTTATTTTAATGATAAAATAAAGCTTTAATAAAAAGAAGACCTTAGTGAAAAACTGATTATTGGGAATTTCTAAAATTTTAAATTTAAATTTTCAAGTTTTTAAAAAAAATAATAAAATGTATATTAATTTCTCGAGCTCCTGCTTATTTCTTATTTTTTTGATAAAAGAAAGCTTTTTTAGAAAAACCGGATTGAAAAAGTCGAAATTGGGAAAAGTCACTAAACTGCATAATTGTTAGTCAGTCTTATTAAGTGAATTTGTAGTTTTTTATTGTAAAACAGTAGTTTTTAAATTAAAAATTAGTAGAAAACTACTAATTCTTTTTAGAAAGTACTCCCTTAAATAAAAAATAGTTTTTTGAGCTTATGCAATATACAGTTAGCTATACTCAAGAATTTCATAAATCGCATAATAAACATTTTATATGGTTCATTCACTTGTGTCAATTTTATACACGTTCAAGAAAAAGAGTTTTTTTCCATCAAAGATTATGGTAATAGTTGAAAAATGGTGCCTGGAAAAATTTATTTTTTGACCTGGAAAACCTGGAAAAGTCCTGGAATTTTTTTTAGAAGAATCGCTAGCTTTTATTAATATTTAATATATGACATCAATTATCGATAAATCAGTATAATTTCAACTGCAAGGACTGTAAATAGTAATGAAATCTCGATATAGAAAATCTTTTTCACAGAATAAATTAAAACTGTGCATCAAGTATATTTTCGTTTCTCTAGTTCAATTATCAAATTTATTTATATTTGCGCTCCAGTTATGGTTTAGTAATTTAAAAATACTCAGTGATCTCTTTTATCCATTTTATAGCAAGTGCAATCAATAGCAGCGTCACGAACGCCCATAAAATAAAGCTGTACCAAGACTTGACGGCGCATCCTCATCAAAGAGCAATTCAAACTTTACCCTAAAACTAGAGCTTTTGGAGATACCATAAAATTTAGTAGGATTCGTAGAAAACTCAATGAAAAAAGTCAAGAACTTAGATTCTGCTCGATGTAGTCTTTTAGATAAAATCGCGCTGAGGTTTTGAATTGTCTAGCGGAGTTCTTGTTTTTATTGTTTCCCTCTTATTCTTGAACTATCTATCAGTCATATCTATTGGCGAAGAATGATCCGAAGATTCTTTTGTTGAAATAATTACAAATTTACTCTGTTTGTTCATTAATTTAGTAAACATATTTCAGTAACATCTGGGAACATTCGGGCATAATTTCAACCGCTGAGAATCGTCCTAATGGAACAATTTTCGAATTTCTTCGGTTTACGTCTCCAGCAATCGTGAAAATCGAGAAAATGGTTCCAATTACCTGAAACGTCACCCAAGAGCTCAGCATCGGGGTCACGTCAATCGTGCTCTCTTCTCACCCCTTCTCACTCTCTCACTCTCACTCTCTCTCTCTCTCTCTCTCTCTCTCTCTCTCTCTCTCTCTCTCTCTCTCTCTTTCTCGCTTCCCATTGCTCTCTTTCTTTCGCTCTGATTCGTTCTTATTTTCTCTCTCATCTCTCACTTACTATCAACCAAGTGCCCAGCTCGAGCCCAGGTTCACGTCAAACTATGACAACATCGATGAAATGTTTCTATATAGGAGATTATGATTTACACGGATCACTCTGACCACCCTTGTAATTGTTTTTCTGTTCTCCCCAATTGTTCGACGTGCTAATAAAAATTAAATTATCCTGACAGATTTTAGTAAGTAAATTTCCAACTCCTAAATAGGCAGTAACTAAAAAAAAATTGCAAGATCTTAAGAAAATTATTCATATTGTGAGACTATTAGCAAAATATTTAATTTATGCTTAATAGGCAAGTTTCGAAAAATCGGTAACGAATTCTTATTTCAAATGGAGTTAATTTATTTTCCTATATTCAACAGGCAGAGTATAATTTTTAATTGGTTGAGTTTGAAACTGAAAATAATCGAGATCCATTAAAAATACCATTATTGAAATATTTTCTTATTCTAATTGACGTGTATTTTCAATCAAACTGCGGAATAATAAATGATTTCGCATAATTGGCAATTAATGAAAAATAACTGCAATTGAACTACTATTCAGAATTCTAAAACACATAATTAACATTCAGCCAGTCTAACTTTGCGAACATCAATTTTTCATTTTCCCTCATTGTGATCATGTTGTGATTCCTTGTGCAATGTGCACGGTGCGATGCCTTTTACCGCTTTTTGCACCGACGCTCGTTTATGAGGCAGCGTTTTTCATGTCTATTTGCAGCTGTAATAGTTTATTTGTTAAAGCTCGATTGGCATTAAAATACCAATTGAAAAACAAACAATTATTATTTTAGCGACATTCTTAATCGAAGCAAACATTATTCAAAGTCATGCAACTTAACAAATGACGGTATTCAGATTTAAATGCCTTGAATCTTTTCGTAATATATTAGAATTCTCGAGGCATCATAATTTGCATTTTCAAACATATAACAAGAACAAACATATCAACTCTATTTTCGGATAGTTAAAATTTTGCTATTTTGTATACTTTTGTGCAAAATAAGAAATTCGTTAACTATATTCAGAGTCAAACTGAGATAGAGGGAAAAAAATATTTATTGTTCTGCCATTGAAAATTATATAACTTTTTAAACTGGAGAGAACTAATTTTAGTTAAAATGTGCTTCCTTTTGTTGGTTGGAGTTTTTTTAAAAAACTTATTTTTAATTCTACTAAAGTTATTTGAAATTATTACAGTTACAGGTTATTAGAGCTCACGAAATAACCAGATATATTATTGTCAAGCAGAGAGAAAAAAGGTGTAACTACATTTTAACGTTAAAACGACTGGAACTTTCTTTTTTTTTTTGTCCTTGCGCCGTGTTATCGCATTTAAGCCGTAATTTCGTTTTGGAAACTAAAACCCCACTGCAAAAAATCCGTTGTAAATGTATCTTTATGTCCACTGATTCACAAAGTATTATTTTACTTTTAGTTTAAAATTCTAACTATAATCGCTGCAATTTCACAATATTTGTATGATTTTTGCACTGAAAGTTTAATACAACCACGTGAGTCAGCGGATCTTCAAAATGCAGCACATAAACTCGATTCTGTCATCGATTGAGCCGCAAAATTGAAAATAATAAAAACTCAAAGGTGAGATTAGGTTTCTGACAGGTATCCTCATATTTTATACAGTTAAAATTCGAAAACTATCAATTACTGTGAAATATTATTTTAACTTAGCGTTTAAGAAAAGAAATAATTAAAAAAGAAACAAATACCTGATTGCACAAAACTGACAAATTAGCACACGATTGATGAACCAGCCGAATTGTACCACCGATCTTCAAATTTTCATATAATATCACCTTTGAACTAATTATTGAAAACACAAACTCGCATTTATATTTTACCACTTAAATTTGGAAGAAGAACGCGGGCAAGCGAGAATTTTTTATTACTTTTAGGCTATTAAACTGATACAAAGTTTGAAGGTCTAACCATTTTTTTTAAATGCACCCACATATTTGAACATTTTTCAATTCTTGTGCAAAGTTTGCATGAAATTCCACCCTCATTTTCAGTAAAGTAGAAGTTCTTCCGAATCTTATATGCTGGGAGATTATTATTTTGATTCAAATTATCATATTAAAAAACATACTTAAAGTGAGTTGTACCTATTAGCCCCACCATTCTCGAATAGCCCCACTCTGTGGTAATTTAAATTTTTACCCATGGATATTCTTGTGCTTAATATTTTGGCTTGATAAAAGTTATATAACTATGGTTAGTCGTAAATGATTTTTTAATAGGTCAATCGATTCGCCTCATCAAAAGGAATAAATTTGGTACTTATAACATTGCTATATTTCCAAAATAAAATATTTTTCTGACACAAACGCAAAAAAAATTTGATTTTATCAATTATAACTATAGTTGGTTATAAAAGGTTTTCTAATACGTCAATCGATTCGCCTTATCAAAAGGAATAATATTATAAAGGAATATTAATACTTATAATAGTGCTATATTCCTAAAATTGAAAAACTTTTACTAATACAAACGTTTATCCTTTAGCTACCAGACCCTTTTCCCATTATCTTAAAATTCTGAAAAAAATTCAAGAATAATATATGGTTATTTTCTGACTGTTTTCTACAATAAAAGTTTTTTTTAACTTGTTGAGTTTTCTCGGCTTTTATTGAGTATACGACAACTTACAACCACCTTATGAGATGCGAAATACTCCACTTTGATCCAGCCCACATATTTATTTTACAGGATTTTAAGTTTATTATATAAAAATTCTAGAAAATAAAAAAAAAGTGCACGTTGCAAATTTGCAACGCTGGTAGCTAAAGGGCTAAAAAATTTAATTTGACCTATTATAAATATAGTCGGTCATAAAAGGTTTTAGAATAGGTCAATCGATTCGACTCGTCAAAATGAATAAATTTCGTACCTGCATGCAGTATTGCTATATTCCTAAAATTGAAAAAAAATTTACTTATAAACGAAAAAATCCAAAATTCAAAAATTTCAGCCGGGGAAATATTTTGTCTGAAGATGATTACAAATATTCTATTGATTCTTATCAACTAAATACCACCCCATATTTTAAAAAATTATGTATTGAAAGTCTTTTGTTACTTAAAAAACAGTGATAAAAATTATTGAAAATTTCGAATTTTTCAAATTTACTTTTTGTTATATTAAGATATTTAATGAATCAATATCAATCTTTTTTGGTAGAAAAAGGTGTATTTCTATGAAACCTCCAAATCGAATAAATTTTCTTGATTATAATCAAAATTTAAGGGTATTTGATACATAATGACGTCACGAATTACCGACCGATTTTTTGTTTACTCTCTATATCTGAATTAGTAGTTTTCTACTAATGAAATAGTGCCGAATCGTTTACCAATTGCTTTAGTAAGCATTTCTACTA
>JBAGKK010518598.1:0-13414 GCA_037177015.1 Euceroptres primus
TTTATAGGTTTTTTAATACAGTTTTTTCATTTTATAAATTTTCGGAGGAAGTTTTGCTCTGGGAAACGATGATGGGAATGGGATTGCCCTTCCGCCTTTTCTTATTATTTTTTTATCCATTTTGACGTCTTGGGAAAGATTGAGTGGCTACTCTTCTTCCCCTCAGAGCCTCCCCGGATCCTTCAATTTTTTTATTTCTTTAGATCCCTATTTCTCTTTAAAAAAAATTAATTGTTGGGAACTCCGGCCACAATGATGTCAGATCAGATGACAGCAAAATTTTATTATTATTATTAATTTTCTTTTCCTAATGATTTAATATTTCCCTAATAAGCCTCTATCTTTATAATTTCAATAATAGCACCCACAGTCGGATGCTAATTACACAAAACAACAACAAAAAATAACTTATCTTAATTTGCTCCGGTCTTACATGAGTTGTAAAGTTTGTCTTGGTATTTGGACCTTCTGGCTTTCGGCTGATTGCGATGTGGGTTGTTCCGGTTTTACCGGAGCTGGAGCAACGTGAACGGCTTTACTAATGATGTCGTCAGCGCTGGTGTACTGAGCAGAGGTTCTCGTTGACGCTTCCGAATTTTGTAGGCTAGAATTTGCTGTTGTTTCTCGGGTGGGAGGGGTCTTCTGATCCCTTCCAGAAGTTATTGAAGTTCTGCGTATCGGTATCGGATAAACCTCCTGGTTTATTCTTAAGGTGAAATTTGTCCTTCGGCATAGGCATTGCCCTAGGACTAGCATTCCTGCCCAAATATTAGCGTGGCAGCAATACATTATTAGTCGGATCAGCAGCAGTCCAATCCCCAGGTAAGATCCATGGATCCACATGGATTGGTGTTGAAGGTGTTTCCGTTGACTACTGACCTTGTAAAGTTGTTGCTCGAGGTGATTCCGAGTTCTAAGGTTTCCGTAGTAACTCTCTTCACCTTTGGAGTTCCTTGTTGGGTGTTTTGAAATGGAATCCAAAAGAGATGTTAACTCGCGGATGTGGGTCATCATCGGTAAAACCTTCACCAGATCTAGCTTAAGGTCCGGATCGTAGATGACCTCGCTTTGTCCTTGTTGACTGGTTATGGCGGGCAAAGTTCCTTCCGTTGTCCTCATCTCACACCCGAAAGCTAGTTGGATCAGTCCTATTCCTGAGAGTTGAACTGAAACATCAGGCTTGGTGGCACATTTTACTTTTGCAGATGATTCTTGCAGTAACGAGTAGAACCAGGCAGCCAGGGTGTCCAGAATAATTCAAATCGGCTGCTCGTTGTACGTCCTCCTGATGTCACAGGTTCGCAGGATCTCAGGGGTCGGTTGTCGCAACAATTTCTCTTCGCACGATTTATGCTGCGAATACTCGTATATCGGTACATTGCCCTTTCAGATGTGGTAAGTTGGATGGTGTCTGCATAAGTTGAAATTTTCTTCTTTTAAAAGGATGTGGACCCTTTGCAATTGATCTGTAGCAATATAGAAGTATGGAGAGAAGACATATGCCCTTCCCGCGCCATTTTTTTAGAATTGGTTGAGAAACAGAAACGGAGTGAATTTTATAGAGGGAGTATTTAACCTTTTCGAGTAGCGGGTTGTCCAATAGCGATGTTCTGGCTAGTCGACCAAAAACCAGTTTGTAAGGCGTGAAATTAATCGCCTCGTGTATCGATGTATTGTATGCAAACATGACAAAGGGCAGTAACCTATCTCAGTGGTCATAATCGTTTGCATAGTGCTTGATATAATCAGTCAACACAATGTGACTTCTATCGAGCGATCCGTTAGTCTGAGGTCGATCACCTGACGTTAGTTGTTTGACATGAAATAGTTTTTCAAGCTTCCTCATCAAACCGCTAATGAAACGTCCTCCACGGTCCGTAAGGTTACATCGAGGTGCACCATATTGCGAGAATAAGGTGGTCACGACGGCATGTGCAATTGTGATCGTTTTGATATTTGGAATAGGGACAGTAATGCATTGTCTTGCATTGTTAGGATATGCTGGTTCCCATTTAGTGTTGTTGGCAATTTCCCGACCGTATCTAGGGAGACCTTGTCGAAAGGTTCGGCTAGGGTGTCGGTAATTAGCAGGGGTTCACGGGTACGAATCCTTACGAGTTTCTGTTCGAAGCAACTTTTACAGCCTCGAATGAACTGTGTGACTTCGTCTCGCAACCCAGGCCACATATACTGCTCCCTAATGCGTCGATACGTTTTCGTTATACCTTTGTGGTCTCCAGTTAGGCTGCCATGATATTCGGATATAATTTTTTGTCGTAATTCTTCTGGGGGAACTTCGAGTTTTACGTAGCAGAGAGTGATGGTAACATCGCCACCACGGAATATTCCTGACACGAGTTCCGTTATTTTACTCTGGGGCAATGGACCCATTAAATGTCCTGAGTTTGAAATGCGACAAGTGACTTGGTTGTCACGTTCAACGGTAGCACGGAGGCTTTTTAAGCCTTGGATTACATCCTTCCAGCTGACCTCATCGAAATAGCGTTCTTTAACGACGATCAAATAAGTTTTATGTCGGCTGTGCGGAGCAACCAAGACTTGTCCCTTTTTCGGATGACATTCCTGAATGTCTTGGAGATCAAGGCGTTCGGTGGCGACAAGGAATTTGGCGATGGCATTTGTGGCTTTGCAGTCCGCTGAAATGAAAGGAGCATAATTGTCTCGTCTGTAGGTCAGTGATTCCGTCCATTGATGGATGACATTGGGTTTTTCTGTACATGTCGTAACTTGTCTGTTGTCTGAATCTGCAAGAAGTTCAGGTGATGAAGTAGAGGATAGTGAATCGACAAAAGGTACAGTGTGGTCGATTAAAGGTCCAGGCGCTGGGGAATTACTTGCGGGCACTTCGGACGTCTCCGGGCGCTGTAGTTGCGGCTTGATTTCCGGTCTTCTCCTGGTCCCATCTCTGTCTTCTTCATGGCTGATCTTAGAAAAAGGAGTGGATCCTGCTTCCGGCGCATCGAAAACTCTGCGCGTAGGAAAGAAGGATCTTTGACGAGGTTGCATTTTTATAATGGGGGATTCTGTATCCTTGGGTAAGTCCTTGAACCTCACAGTACTCCTTCTTCTCATGCCGGGAATTCTTTCGTGTTGAGGTGGCTCCAGATCCTGTGTTCTCCCTTGTGGGTCTTGGAGATACAAGAGGACGTCCTTCAGGAAGCTGAGATACATGAAGCAGTTCTTGTTCGTCTTCCTTCTCAGCAACCGCTCTCTCGTATTTTTCAACAAATAGTAAAGGTCAAGTTTTAAGTTAGTGGTTCTTATTTCAGTATTCCTGCTGGCTTCTCCCTCGGAGTCACTGTCATCACTATCCACGGGATGTGGTGGAACGTCGACCGCCACAACTCTTCGGAGTTATGTTTGTCCGTGTCAAGGAGAGTCAACTTCTCAATACCTTCGTGGACCAGCTGATCCGCCATCTCGATCGCGAGGATTCCCTGATGACTGGGGATATGTTTCCAGATGACTTCAAGGGGTTTAATAGCCTTTATTAACTTTTTTAATTCATATCGGTTTTTGACTGGCTTATTCTCATAAGTCTTCAAGTCGTTGGCTTAGCATTTTAGGATCAATTGGGTGGCAATTGGGATAAAAAATTTGGAGTCTGTTTTCATCCTTAGCTTCTTAAATCCAGCCTCTTGAGACTTTTAAGCAGCTACGGTGGCTGCTTTAATTTCCGCGGCGTTGTTGGTCTGTCGACCTCTCGATGATCGTAAGACATTTAAGGGATGATCAGGGCCAAACCAGACACCTATTTCTGCTCTTGGTTCTCCACTTCCATTGTAACTGCATGCACCGTCCACATAAACTTTCGTGTAAGTGTCCTGCAATGGGGGAATCCATGGGTTCGGTGGGTGTGCTCGCGAGGGCGCACTTTTTGGAGGTGATTGTTCTTTCCTCACTACTAGGGGTGGCTTTAAACTGGGGAGCACACTATAGTCTTTTCGAAATACATGGGGGTTCGAATCTTCACTTTAGTCACTTTCAGACGTCCATTCGTCCGATGACGAAGACTCAACGCTGTCTGTTGGAGGTTTCGCGGCCGCGTTCGTTATCCGCCTAGATAACCGTTTGCCTATGCAACTCGCGTCAAGGACAGAGGGCTTCACTTTTACCGAGGGCACATAAGCGTCGTCACTATCAGTGTTCTTTTCCGCTGAACTTCCTCGGGGTTTTCCTCGTGGACCTTGGAATGGGTCCGATGGACGTAGGGAGTTTCTGCGTAGGAGGAGGTTTAGATTTCGGAGGTTTAAAAGGAACGTGTCTCGTGACGGAAGGTTTCTTCAAGATTGGGGCCATCGGAGCCTTTTGCCTAGTCTTTGAGACTTTTTCCGTTTGCTGAGATTTCTCCATGCAAGCTGCGTGCCCTGTGGAAGTTGAATATTTCTCTTGCTCCGTATCCTTGTTGGGATCGGGCTGTGCACCCGGCCTCTCGTTACCTTCTTTTTGTACCTTGGAGCGCGTAATCGGGAAGGCCTTGTAAACTGTTGGTTGCTATTGAATCGTGAGCACCTTTTACAGTTTCTACTTCTGTCTCACGACCTTGGCAAGGGGTTTGATGTGGTTGATTGGTAAGAGTCGTCTAAGTCTGTGGTGTCTGAGAATTCAGAGGAGCTTGGGGCACTATCAGTGACATAATTGCCTAATAAGGCCTCAAAACTTCTATTCAGCTTACCGTGTTTGTATTCAAACTTGTATTGATAATCCTAAAGTCGAAGTCGCCACCTTAGTAGCCTAGCTCCAGGATTCTCAACATGTCATCCAATGGATGGGCTCGAAATCGCACGCCAGTATAAATTCCTCCTCGTACAAGTACGGACGAAAATTCGCGACCGCTTAAAGTATTGCAAGGCACTCTTGTTCCGACTGGAGATAATTTTGTTCGCAATTATTCATAACCTTTGAGAAATAGGCAATGGGCATGTGCATTCCATCTTTCTCTTCGGTCAGTATAGCTCCGACTGCTTTTTCGGAAGCATCGGTCGTTAGTTTGAAGGTTTTGTCAAAGTCCAGGAATTGAAGCAGAGGTTCTCTGCAGAGGTGCTTCTGGAGTTTGAGAAAACTCCTTTCTTGTTCGGCTCCCCATTCGCATGCAGCATCTTTTTTCAAAAGCTTGATTTAGGGAGTGGCTAATTCAGCATAGTCCTTTATGAACCTTCGGTAGTAACCCGTGAGTCATGTTCTTAGAGGATTTCTGAGTAGATTATCATATTGTCTAGATAGACGAACGCCTCGGTATCGAGCATAGAGGACAGGGCACCATTTAAAAGCCGCTGGAAGGAGGGCGGGGCGTTCTCAATGCCCATAGGCATGCGCCAATATTCATGGTGACCCCTTCGAGAAGAATATGCCGTTTTGTACCTATCATCGGGGTGTTTTTCAACTTGATGGAAACCACTTGCCAGCTCGAATACCGTGAAGTACTGAACATTTCCCAGCCTGTCCAAGATGGCGCTGATGTTCGGCAGCAAGTACGCATCTCCAATTACCTTCTCGTTAAGCACCGATGATTCCACTATCAATCTGCTTCTGAACCTGTGCATCCACTTGTTCGGAAGCTTCATGAGGCCATCGATACTGTTTCTTATGAATCACCTCGTCATCTATCGTGGGTATCCTATGTTGTATTAGGTGAGTACACGTGAGTTTTTCCCCTTTGAAATGAGAGATGTCAGGGAAATCGTCTGCCCGCCGAAAGATATAGTCCTTTTCTTCGAGTATCAAGTAAGATACGCGTAACCTTTGTTTCACCTTTTCGGCACGCTCCGGAACGGTATCCCCGAATTTCCTTCTGGAAATTTTCTGATTCGGAATCCAAGGATTCCTCATCAGGAAATTTACAGAAGTCAAAAGCAATAAGTTCTTGCGGTGGGAGCTCGAATTGGATAACTTCTTTTGGGATGTTGATGGCCATAGCATGGCATACACTATTGTTGTTAGAAACAGCGGCCTTGCCCTGGTAAAGTCCTTCGAGGGTGTCAATTCGCGGTAAGTATCCTAGCGGCAATTCGGGGTTACTGACATCTATTGCGATCGGCTGCCTAGATCTCGCTTTTATTCTGAAAATTCGCGAAAAGGGTTTAATCTAAGATCTAAGTTCCATTTTAGCTTCAAGTGATTCCTTATCGATAAATGAAATCGGCGTTGTAGCGTTGGAAGCGGTTTCTAACGTGTTATGTCTAAAGGAAATTTGAGCCTGCTCCTGTCTTAGATCATTTCTTCCCAGAATCTCGTCTGGATAACTTGAGAAACAGTTCCGTACTAGATGGAATTCGACAGAAGTATTGAGCGTTGAAATTTTAACTGACCCGAGGGTCTTCATCGGGTGGTATGTTTTTCCCGTGATAAGGGTGAAATTTTTGGTATAGTTCCTCGCGTAAAGCTTGTAGCTTTATTAATTTGGTGTCGGACCCTGGGTCCACGAGAAATCTAGCGTTCGGGTTTGGAAATTTGGGAGCAGGTAACTCTGCGACTGGTGAGTTCTTCCTGCTTGGGTCCTGCTTTAAGGACTTTATGTTGGTCTCCGCAAATTAGACCATCTTGGGACGCTCCTGAGGGGTCGGACTCGCCACCGCGTCCGAACGACGAGTCGCTTGGAAGTTTAAATTTCCCTGAGGTCCAGGCGACGATGACCTCGGGGGTGTCGCATTCCCTAACCGTTTTGGTTAATTGCTCCAGTTGGTTGCACCTTGGTTCGACTGACATAGTTGTTGTTGAACCATATTCGGGGGAATCCGTACTGGGGTGGATATTGGTATTGTTGGGGAATCGGATACGGAGGTTGTATAGACTGATAAACTGGAGGATATTGTGGATATTGCGGGATGGAATTCTGTGTTGGTTGATAGACAGAGTCATAGGGTGGTTGGTATTGCGGGAGGTACTGAGGTGGATTCGAAGGAGCAGGGAGGTGAGGGTAGGCTACGTTCGGTGCTACAACGGCATTATTTACACTTTTGCTCCTATCCTGATTGTCAGTTTTCTACAACTGCCTTGAATAAGAGCTTGGAGGATGAGAATATTCCTGACTGATCTCCCTACCACGAGAGATGTGATAGGACGAGGTCCTAGATCTTTCTACATATATATGCCTTTCCTCGGCATAAAGCGCGTGTTTGAAAGCCTCACTAAGGTCTTTAGGGTTTCTTGTTTCAACAAAAATTGACATTTCGTCCGGTATTCTCCGAATGAACGCGTCAAGTGCGCAATCGATCACTGGCTTCATCGTGATTTAACTTTCTATGACGGAACCCCCATGCCACGGAATATTCCTGCTACAAGTAACAAGGGAAATTCTTTTTGTTTCTAATACTCATTTTAATGATTTAATGGCATATGGAGTTTACTTTCAATTTATAATTTCAATATCGCTATTGAACGCGGGAATTTCTTTGTAACCGACAGTTTCTCCTTCTAAAGAATATTCCACGTCTACTTCTTCCTGATTATTCCTTGCCCGGATTTCTTCCTTAATTTCTACGATTCTTGGTTCTACGATATTTTGAACTAGTGCGGGAACTCCAGGTCTCTGAAAGGGGATGACTGCACATACCGGAAGTTTCGTCTTTATTGGGTTAACTAACCTTTCATAAATTGAGGAGGACGTGAAAACTTCAGGTTTGATTTTTGACACCGCGTAATTTTTTCCTGCTCGCTTTCTGCGTTTGTCAGAACGTTTGTTGTTTTTAGGGGGTTCTTGGGGAGAGAAATCTTCTTTAGGCATTTGAACTAAGGAATTCAATCAAGCCACGTAAGATTTCCCTTATGCGGACATTGGGACTAGAGTCGGCGAGTAAGACTCACTTAACCTTGAATTGAGCGAACTCAATTCAAGGTTGTTGAACTTTTAACTCCCCTTGCAAGGAAAGTTAAAATTCAGACACGCCAGAAAACTTTTCCTATGCTGGCGTAGGTACTCAATCGGCTAGAGAGAATTGCTTAATTTTGGAATAGCTGACGCTGTTCGAAAATTCGCTTTCCTTCTAACGGGAGGAAATTAAACACTCGGACAAGCCACTAAACTTTCCCTTACAATACAGGTATCTGAGTCGGCTAGAAAGAGCCGCATGAAATTTGAATTAATTATTATTAATTTAAAATTCTCGCGCTTTAATTTCCTTAAGCTAAATGGTTTTCATGATTTAGAATTTGAGGATTAAAAATATTGGAATTCTTAGTTTCTTTAATTTATTTTTACTTTCGGGTCAGAGTTTCCACAACCTCGACAATATACGATAGGAGGACTACTGTTTACATTTGCAGCAAGAGTCTTATTCCGCGGGAAACTTTCTGCTGACGCGAGACATTCCGCGGCGTAGGCAATGTCGTAAGCAATTAAAATAGAGTATCTATAATGCTATCTTAGTTTCGGATTTTAATTCTGGACTCACGGTTACGACTATGAGTTTGTTTTCGTTTTCGTAGAGTTCATTGACACGTGAGAATTAATTAGTTCTTTGGCTGCAATTTGGCTTTAAGTCTAAATCGATTTTCAGATTGAACTTTCCGCTTCCTGGATTGATCCTAGTTGATATTGATATTAACCCTTGAAATTTGTATTTATTCAGAATAATGATACCAAAAATAGGAAAATCTTTGGGCCTGTCTACCAACTAATTTTTGGAAGTAGATGACTGTGAACAATTTGGTTTCCTTTCCTGAATAAATTTTAATTATCTTTAGCGCGTTTAAGCAAGGATTCGAAAAAGTCGGAAAATTTAGTACTGTTTTTCAAATCTGTAAATTTAAGATCAGCGCTAAGTGAAGCTGGCGCAACAAATCTAATTTGACTGCTCTGAGGGCCCGATTCAGGTTGTTTACTGACAGGTTCGGGTTCAACTACAGCATCTTGTTTAATGTTGCTTTGATTTCTGATTCGTCTTTGTGGCTTCCTTTCTGCACGTCTTTCGTTGTAGCTTTTAGATTTACTTTTGCCTTGGAAGTCTGGCATGATTAACAGTCATTTCAAATCACTTATTATTAAGGGTAGAAAATACGAAAAATTATTTTTCTTTTAAACACAGGAAAATTTTCTTTACGAATCCGCAATATCGTTCCAAGCGGCTTAAAGTTGCTGGATTCAAGGATTTAATTCTTGTGTCTAACGGCTGAAGGAATAATATTTTTTTTAAGTTTTTCTTTCGAAATTCGATTCCAACACTAATTTTTCGGATTCAGAAAAATCGTGCCCAGCGGCTCAAAATTACTGAATACTGGAGGTTTGTTTCTCTTGCCGAGCGACTCAAGAAATTAAATTCCTTTTTTCTTTAGTTTTGGGATCCCTTATACTGAAAATAAAAATTCTTGCAAAACCGCAATGTCGTGCCGAGCGGCACAACGTTGCTAGATTCTGGGATTTCAATTGTCGTGTCGAGCGGCTCAACGATTGAAATCCGTTTCAATTTTTATTTTCCTAACTCAATGAAATTATTAAAATTGTTTCGAATCCGTCTAATAAATAATAACTAATAATAAAATAACGCAAGTAGCAAAAATAACGCAAGCGGAAAAAATTGCGTGCAGATGATGTGCAAATAACAAAAATAGCGTAAGTAACAAAAATGAAAATAGAAGCTGCCAAGTCTCGAAAGACTTGTTTTTGTTTGTATGGGATATAACCCTCTCCCTGTCGGTTCGATTGCCACCAGCAATTATTTTTGCGCTATATTGTAATTATCAAAAGTCCTTAAAAAAGATGTTTTTTTAAAGAAAGAAAAGGAAATTGCTTTTAGGCCCAAGATCCTATGTAATTTGAAATTTATTTTTAAATGACAACAATCCAAAAGAATACAATTTTAAAGTTTTATAACATAAGAAATTAATTCTTGCACCGGAAAAGATATTTATAAGATTACCCTATAATTTAGATGCCTTATATTACCTTATTTTTTCGGTGCCCTATGTTACCTTAGATTACCAGCTCGAAGAAAATGGAGACGGAGGTGGGAGTCCTCTGCATCTATTTCTTTCGAGTTGGGCCGAAACTTTCAGTTTTCGTCACCCTTAGGTGACTCTAGTCCTTAACTCACCTTCTGCCGGTTCCAAGTTTGGGGAGGGTCCGCCAGCCTCAGATGACGGGCTTTCTCGCTCTCGATTAACTCGCGAGAGGAGACCGAGTTTCGTATTGATACACCGATGACATATTACTTGTGACCCGAGGAAATATTCTTCGGCTCAAGATTAATTTGTCACCCCTCGATCATCCTCAACCTTTCGGTTAAGATTTTAGTTTTAACGTCCGTTCGTTAATCTATTTAGAGGTGCCCCCGAATGGTGCACTTTACAATCTCCAGGCGTTTTCCAACGCACTTACGGGGATAGACCAGCCCGATTTTCGAAATCTAGCTTTATAGATTAAAGTCCCGGACCCACGGACGGACAGAAGAGACTCCTGTTTTGGAGCTCCTTTACTCCTCAAGACGATGCGACGAACTGCGAATTTTGATGTCCCTCGATGGGCCTCGTCGATTCACCGAAAGGTGAAATTGGTAGGGGTTTTTGCTTAGATAAGGGAATTTTGATTGGACATAGGTGATAGGAGTAGGAGGCAGGAAATTGGAAGGAGTTGCCATGCACTGTTTCTGAGTGAATTTTTGCTGACGGAAATATCGCCTAACTTATTTCTGCTTGATTGTCGAATTTTTAGAATCAATGCTGAGTTCAATATTTTAGAGTTATTAGTTAATAACTACTAGGTACCTTATTTTATTATTCTAAAATAGTTTAGAATTTGTGCTAGAGTACTTAAATAAAATCGGTAAATTCGGATTTCTCTAGATTGATAAGAATGAATGAAATGAATATTTTCTTTCATTATAATTTGGAAAAATAGTGATGGATTTTTATTTCCCAAATCGGTACAGCACGTGTTGTTGTTTTGAACGCCAGCTGTCAAGAAAGGCATGGTCAACTTCCCTGCGACGGACGGAGCGAAGCTGGAGGGGATAGTATTGAGCACGGGCCTTGCGCTGCCTGGTCCAGCGCATCGAGTATTGGTGCCTTTAGCGTGTAGAAACTATCCGCGGAGAGCAAATCATCCCCTGAATGATTTGACTCCCTCTCTCCCTCCATTCTCCAGGAGCTTTTTCTTTCTCTCTTTCTCATCATTCTACATACATAAAACTGTGTGTTCATTCTTATCATGTATTTCCATCGCTCAGTTCCTATTCATAAATTTCAATAACGATTCCTTATATTGAATATGAAGATGGAAAACGGATGTTGAAGTTCTAGCGCATTTAGAGTATAACATCACATAATAATCTTTATTTAATCGAGTTATTTTTTTTTTCGTCGAGAGGCTATGGAATTCAGCTCGGGCAGCCAGAGTTGCTTAGCTGCTCGCTTAATCGCCTCGGCTCAAGTTGCATTTGTTTTCCGGAGCTCGTGGATTAGCTGAATCGGGGCGTCAAAGCAACAAAGTGCGAGAAATTTTTCCCACGATGCGGTTCAATGTTGTTTTTCTAAGAAAAACAACTCGCCTGCCCGAATCGCTCGTAACACCGCTATATTCGACAATGGTAGAATGCTGCTCTATTTTACCATGCGGAAAAGCGCTCTATTTTATATTGGCTAAAGGCCGCTATATTGTTTAATGCGGAAAGCCACTCTGCTTTACAATATAAAATGGCTCTATTTTACATTGGCTGAAGGCCGCTCTATTTTACATCATAAAACTGCCCTGATGGTTCAAGAAAAATAAGATTCACAAAAAGAATAAACAATAAGGCTGCTCAAAGCTAGCTATCGAAAGGATGAACCGCGGCAGTCGACTCTCTCTTGACTTCGCTCTCGCGACGACTCTCCTTTCTCTTTCTCCATATTGTCTAATTGTGACTCGCACTCTATATGTTTTTTCTCGTATTTTACAACTCTTCATTTGTGTAACGCAGGAATGGTATTTCTTATATTAGAACACATGATACTTTACCGTTGTCTAATTACATATGTGCTTTCAAAATATGTCATTTTCACTACTGTACCTGAAAAGCATGTGAGAAAAATGTGGAACGTTTATGAGATTATTTTAGAGTGCTTAAACGGATACTTTTGCGGTTTTCCCTTCGGTAAAATTCCAAAAGGTACGTCAATTTTTGGATAACAATTTAAAACTTTTTGGTAAAGATTTATTTCTTTCCTTGGACCCGCAAGCTAGAATCATAGCCTGGGCGGCGAAAATGTTGTGCCAACAGCTCCTTTAAAGGGTCTCAAGTTACGTGCACTTTGAAATTTCTCGTAAACGTTAAATTGCACAATTTCCAAGTTTCTGAAATAATATTATACGCAATAAGGTTGTGTACAGGATAATTTCATTGTTCTAGAAAATTAAAAAAAAATTCTTTACTGGAAAGGCTCGTAACAATACTTGATTCTAAATAACTATCCAGAGAAGTTTATTCAGAAATATATGAACAAGAGAGTTATGGAAAGTAATACAAAACATTCAAATAATAATAACATTATCGAAAAAAAAAAAATGTTCCTCCTTTCTATGGTACAATTTCTGAAAACAATAAAAAAATATTAAATAAATATAAAATTCAAACGACCTACAGAGTAAATTCTAAAGTAGACATTTATGAAATTGGGCAAAGACAAATTAGAAAATATCCATCAAACTAATGTTGTTTATGTGGTAGATCTTATATCGATCAAACAAAGAGACAGAGAAACAAAGAGATTACAGATTTAAGGAGATGAACACATCAAAAACATAAAATTGAATGCTTTGTAATCCCATATTTTTATAGGATTTTGTCAACAAAGAAACAAAGAGATTACAGAATTAAAGAGAAGAACACATCAATAACATAAAATTGAATGCTTTGAATCCCATATTTTTCAAGTCACTTAATTTGCCTTAGGATAATTTTCGTGACGTTGAATTTTCAAACAAACTATACTGGTTGTATTGAGGGCGGGGCATGTTTGCTCTCGCTCTCACGTTTTTTGTTGCTTTGTTGCTTTACTTCAATTTTAAATTTCAAAACTTTACACATTATTATATTACTCACCATTAAGAGTGTTGAGCTCATGTAAACAAATGACGGAAATTGTAGGAATGCCATAATTTCCAATTGCTTTTGTAGTCTAGGAAGTCGGGTTGAAAAATTAGACTTCTGAAAAAGTCTAAAGAAGAAGAAACGTTTTTTCAGAAAAAGGGAAATCTCGTCCGATATCGAAAATGAGAAATGTTTAAATTAAGGAGGTGTGATACGTTATGATGTCACGAATAAAATAAATGTCACGGAATAAAATTTATTCGGCAATCCTCTTGTTAAACAAACAAAGATATATCATATTTTTTAAAAATTTTGGTAATTATTATTATTTATCGGCATTTGGAACTCGAAAGTTCATTGCCTCATCTACCCGAGACCGCCACGCGTTTCTA
>JBAGKK010518609.1:0-13414 GCA_037177015.1 Euceroptres primus
ATCATCCTGCAGCTAATGGCCTAATTGAACGATGGCACAGATCTCTCAAGTCGGCGATAATGTGTCACTCTGACAAAGACTGGACCAGGGTGCTTTCAACAGTACTCTTAGGGTTACGTACTCATGTCCGTTTGGATACTGGTGCTTCACCAGCTGAATTTCTTTACGGTACGACTCTCAGAGTTCCAGGTGAATTCTTTTTACAAGAGGAGATTTTGCCCGAACCAAACATATTTTTGCAGGAATTTATATTTGCACATAAATATAAAAATCGCGCATTTTATTTTAAGGATTTGAATTCGTGCACCCATGTGTTTCTTTTCACTAAGAAAACTAAAAAACCTTTGGAACGACCTTACACGGGTCCTTACAAGGTTATCGAAAGAACGACTGATCATATTTTTGTAATCGAAGTTGGTGAAACACCGCGCAGCGTCTCGGTAGAAAACCTCAAACCTGCGTATTTTTTACCTGATATTCTTAATGACACTAATGTTAGTTCTAATTCTACGAATGTAACAGATTACGATCTCACGCATGTTCAACAACCTGCTCTTAAGACGTATGCTAGAAAACCAAAAAAGGTAACTTTTAGTCCTGAGATAGAGACTGGATAAGCTAAGCATTCGTTATATGTATTTCACAAAATAGTTTGATATTGTAACTACGACGTTTTATTACAAAGAGTTTATGTGAAACTACCAACTAAGTTTTCGCACATAGTTTTGCGTTTTTTTTCTTATTTATAATTTTCTTCTTAGCAATTAATCATATCACTTGTATTTTGTTTCAAATGCCATTTTCACTCGGGGGGAAGTATGTAGGGCCTTAGCACCCTGACCGAACCGGATATCGCGCGAGACTAGCGAGTTTCCTTTCTAGATTTTAGATTGTAAATGGCGGAGCGAGCGAGAGGAGAGAGAGTTTCCGGGAGAAGTCGGTTGGTAGCCATTGTGAGAGGAAGTACGCAAGTACGAGCAGTGTACTTATTCTAAATAAAGTTACTGTTTGTTAACTGAGTTATTTTATTGCCACGACCACATACAAGCGGAGTAGGCCGCTAATTAAGTATATAGTAATTAAACACAAATTGTCCTACAATAGCTTGTAGTTTTAGCGGTAAGTTCAAATTATGCAGAGAGACCATGTAATAATCACAGCTTCATGGGGTTCGCAGACCGTTTAATGTGTGGGATTCGAGGCATAAAGGGCAAGTCGTGCATTTCTACCGAAAATCTAGACGATATTGGCTAGGAACACATCATCTAGAATTGACCCCTTACTAGACGAAAAGGGTCTCATGCAGAATAGCTTTATCAGGGTGATTTATGGCGGTCAGACCTTTGTTTCCATGAAGGATCGTCATAAAACTCTAAGGCGCTTAAGGGCGTGTGATACGTTATGATGTCACGAATTACCGACCGGGTATAAAAAATATTCGGCAATCCTATTTTTAAACGAACAAAGATATTAAGTTGAAACTTAAGAGAATGATAGAAAATATGATAGGGCACATCTGTTATGTGTTATTTTTTTTTTAATTTTGAAAAAATTACATATCAGATGTGTCCATTCATATTTCCTATCATTCTCTTAAGTTTCAACTTGATATCTTTGTTTGTTTAAAAATAGGATTGCCGAATATTTTTTATACCCCGTCGGTAATTCGCGACATCATAACGTATCACATCCCCTTAAGGGTCGCCACTAATCCCCTTTTACAATTCGCAAATTAATTATACTATTTATCATAAACATTATACTTAACTTTTACGTCTTCAACTCTTTATATTTCTTCCTTATTATTTATATTTATACAGTACATCCCTTTCATGGGAATTCTAAAAATGATAACCGTTTTTAGCTATCTCTTTCCATTTACGAGATACTTGACACTTATTCTAATTTTGAACTTTTTAAAACAAATTTTAGATGCTTGTAATCGTACAAATCTATAGGATCTGAATTTTCAAACATCAATTAGCTAATTACAAAATTGCAAAAAAAATTTTTTATCAATTTTAATCCTCTTTACCCGGCTCACTGATTTATTGCAGAGTTCGTGGAAAAGGTCCTCGCCTGGGACTCGGTCGGGACTACGGCTGTCGTAAATCAGTGACCAGGAATAGAGCATTAAAATCTGAAACTAAAAACTTTTGCAGTTTTGAAATAAATTAATATTCAGAATTAATACGTTTAAATTTATTAATTGAATAAATTTTAAAAAATATATTTAAAAAATAAATAATATTAATGTTAATTATCTAATAACCAACGAAACTCGACTAAAAATTAAAAAGAAAAATTGGAAGAGACCTTTAGCTTAAACAGAGCTCTTTTATTGCTGAAAATAAAACGAGCGACGACATTAGTCGCACAATAGAGAGTAATAAATCTGATGGTCGCCAGTATACCTGGCTGCAGCGCTAAAACTTACTAGACGCCCGCTAGATGAACTCTAGATGAACCCTAGACGAGGCGACCGCCATAAAATTGACTTAGACGTTCGCTAGACGAGCAGAGTCTAGAAAGTATCTAAAAATCGACTAGATTTCCGGAAGGGATTTTAGAGTAGCGGAAACAGGGAGGAAGAACAAAGTAAATTTAAGAGATAGACTTAGACTATTCTATACCCACAAGCCATAGTTTTTAAGAAACAGTATGACTAACTGAGCAGGATGGCTAACCAGGTTGCACAAAAAGGTCTCCACGCAGAAAGGAGGATACTTCCTTGATTTAATGAGCGATTTCTCAAGTGTTTTCCGTTGTTCTAGAAATCGAGGACAACCCAGACGACATGGTTGATGTCCTCCGTTTCATCTCCACAGGGACATGAGAAGGAGTGTATAAAGTTGACTCTAGCTAGGCTGTCAGCAAGGGCGTAGTGATTACTTCTTAACCCGTCAACGCCCCTGGGTGCTAGAAGGTTTTCCAGACAGAAATTGATTAAAAAAATTTTTTATTTAATTGCAAAATTTGAAAAATTCGGTAGGAGTGGGGGAACCTTCACAACTCACACAGAGCGGTCGCGCCGCCGGAAATTCAAAATCACGAGGGATACAAATAATTTGCGACTACGTTCGCAGCGATGCCATATGGCACTCAGGGTCGCTGACGGGTTTTAAGCGTGAAATGTTGACTATGTCTCGCCTGCTTAAGTTGGTGTTAAAAAACCAAGGTTTAGGAGATTCAGTGAAGTTAAAAGGAATAAATTAGAGTTTTTTATTAATTGCGTTGAGCTTCATTTAAAAAGGTCTGTGTGAGAAATTCTGTCGTCCAAAGAAGAATCATCCGTGTAGGCTAGTTTGGCTAGTTTGTCTGCTATTTCATTTCCAAAGATTCCCTTATGGCCTGGGATACAGTAGAAGTAAATTAGAATGTTTTGAGGTTTAGCTAGATGGAAGAGGTTTCTAATTTTATAGATGTAGAATGAATTAGGTTTCAGGTTGTGGAAGTTAAGACAGGAAGAAAGGACACTTCGAGAATGGCAATTGCTTCAGGTGTGAAAATAGATGCTAAGTGGAAAAGTTTATGTTTGTTAAAAATATGAATGGAGGGAAAAGTGATGCCAATTCCTGTATGCTGGGTTTCCGCTTTCTTTGAGCCGTCTGTAAAGAAGATGGTTGCTGCCTATGAAGTTTCTAAATTCTAACTTTGGATGAGGGCTATTTTGCAATTTTTCAACCAACTGGAGGACAATGTTGGGATTTTCAAATTGGATAGAGTAGTCAAGGAGATAATTTATTGGAGTGGAGGAGTAAATAATGTGAGAGGTACGCTTTTTTAAGAAGACAAAAGCATCGAGGAGTGGGAAGGCTTGGCGGAGGTTGAGTTTGTTCATTTCTTGGGTACCCTGGTCTAAGTTGTGAAGTAGCTGAAACAAAGGGTGGTTTTCAGTCGAGAAGATTTTTAAGATAAATTTTCTGTTAAGGAATTTCATACGAAAAAATAATTGTGGTTCTTTCAATTCCGCGAACATTATTGGAATAGGGGTTGAGGTACGGAAACCTAGGATCAATCTGAGAACTCTATTTTGTCATTTGCAGATTTTGTCAAACATTTTGGTATGGTAAATAGACAAGGCTTGACAGCCGTACTCTAAAACACTCCTAATCAGAAAGTGATATAACAAGCGTAGGACTCTGGGGCCTGAGCCCCACCAAGTTTCTCTAAAAAATTTGATAATGTTAATAACTTATTCTAATCGTGGATTGAGAGCTTGGAAACGGGGTTCCTAGGTGGGTGTCAGTCGAAGATAATGCCAATGAATTTAGTTTCGAGAACCGGAAGAATGGTTTGGTTGTCTCATATGAGGTGCACGTCAAATGGGAGGGATTCCTTTTGAGGGAGGTCTCTACTAGAAAATATATGGTCCTACGTTTTTGTTGTTGACTCTGAATAAAACTTCTCTATCTAAAGTGAGATTTTAAAAGAATTTGCAGAATTTCCATGGGACACCCGAACTGGCCATGTCATTGATTAGAATTTCAGGGATGACTCTATTATAAGCTGATTCAACATCCAGAAATAAGGCTGCTGTGTACGAGTCATTAACGAAAGCAGTGTATATTTCGGTAGAAAAAATAGCCAAACAGTCGACACAGAATTTGTTCTTACGGAATCCAAACTGAAAAGGGGGGAGGAGTTCTCAAGCCACCAATTCAGTTTGTTAACCACTAGTCTTTCCATAAGTTTCAGAAAACAGGATGCTAAGGCAATAGGGCGAAATTTTTTTGAATTAAGTTTTCCAATTAGAAAGACCAAGAATCTGCTCCAGTGATCTGAAAAGAAACCCCCAACCAAAATTGAGTTGTAAATGTTTAACGAATGTATCAGAGTATTTTCTGGAAGGTTTTTAATGACCTGAAAGTTTATCTTATCTAGCCCCAAAGAGGATGAACTTTTAGAGGTTGCAATGGCAAGATGTAACTCTTGCATATTAAAGGGTTCACTCGGGAATTTAGAGGCGATAGAGTTGGGAGTGCCATCGGAGTTCGCGTTTGTTGTTGTTTGCATAGGAGGCGATTCCGGGAGAGGTGGAATTGGTGGCTAGGTCTGTAGGGGGTGATCGATAATCCCAAAACATCCCAGACATCTGAGATTCGGGAATTGGAAGTCATGGATTCGCTAAAGGATCTCCAGCCGGCGGCTTTGGTTTTTTAAAACGGTTTTTGTGGATTCTGCTTCGAACTTCTGGAGGTCTAGGAAATTTTCGAAATGGCTTTTGTGTCTGTACCTGCCGAGTTTGGCTCTCCTTAATCTCTCCAGCCTTGAGTAGTTCTCATTCCACCACGGTGGAGAGTGCGGATACTCTCGTTTTGGGACATTGTCAATTTTAGGGCCAGCTATGTGGAGGGCGCTATCAATCGTTTCAATTAGACTATAGTATGCTTGAAGAGTTGAGAAGGGATTACTGTTATTTTTAACAAAATTGAAGTGAGTTTTTTCAAGGGTTTCCTGAAAAGTATCCCAAGAAACTTTTTTTAAGTTATATTTATGCGAGAAGAAGTCATAATATAAGCAAGAGATTCCAATAGTAGTTGAAATAGGAAAGTGATCACTATCCATCTTATCCCCTCTACCTTCCAAGAACACAGAGGCTCAAGGTTATCAGAGACCAGGGAAAGATCGATAGCCGACTTCAATTGATTAGACCGAGAGAAGCGAGTGGGAGATCCGTCATTTAGAATAATGAGATTGGAGGCTAGTACTGAAGAGTTTAATTTGTTGCCAGCTGGATAGGTATAGTCACACCCCCATGATTGGTGATGGTACTTGAAGTCCCTGACAATAAAGATAGCTGGAAAGTCACCAGAGAATGAGTCAAAGAAGGAGTTCCAGTTTATGGCGTTAAGTAAGGCTCTAGGATTTGTGTAGACATTAATGATAAGTAATTCACCCCAGATAGAGGAGATGGAAATAGCAAGAGTGACTAGTAGATTGGGAATTTCAGAAATTTTTTATTCAGAAGACACAATATAATTTCTAATAGCAATGATAAGGCCACCACCAGTGTTGATGGGACGGTCTTTCTTAACAATTTTAAAGTTTTTTAGAAAAAATTAATTTGTATCTTTTATCCAGGTTTCATTTAATAAGATAATATCGTAGTTGTGAGTGATTTTTTCCAAAAATCCCTTTTTATGGATTATACCACGGCAATTCCATTGCAGAATTCTTAATCTTTCCAGATTGCCCGTTATGGATAAATAAAAGTGTTTAGGGGTTCGAGGTCATGGAAATCGGGTTCTGGCTATTGAGCAGAGGGCTATTGAGTTGACCCAAAAGTCCACTGCTGAGAAGAGTTAAGAGAAGAGCGAAGCGTTGGAGAAGAGTCATAAGAAATGAAATCATTTCCCGAAGGTCTTGATTTTGGGAATCAGTAGAGAAGGTTGGAGGGATAGGAGGCGGGGAAGAGGAGTTAATAGGACGGTTTTGTAAACATAAACCATTTCTAAAAGGGCTAGGAGACCGAGGGTAGAGATGAGAGAAAGGTTAGAATTGTGCTCGCATTTGAGTATTTCTCTGTGAGTTCGGAGGAGGAATCGGGGTTGAGATTCTAGAGTTGGAAGTTTTGTTATCGACTTGCTATATTTTTGGAAGGACTCCGGACCAAAAGAGATGAGTCCACATCAGCTTCTCCTAAAGATGGAAAATTTTAGAAGTGGAAAAGAGAAGAGCGGTCTGAAGAGGTCTTTAGGTGAGTAGAGATGGCAGAGTCAATATCCTGGGATCCTTGGGGGGAAGCTTTCTCTCTTTTGTAGAGAAATGCTGTTTTTTTGATAATACTGATACCATGTTGTGCAGCAATTCTGCGGATTTCCTTCTCATCAATATATAAAGGACATTGCTTGAGGGGAGATGAAGGTTTATTAGAGCAGTTTTGATCTTCAGGAGCCTTTTCTCCGCAAAATAAGCATCTGGGATTTTTGCACTGGGTTTTCACGTGGCCATTTCTAGCACAGCCGTAGCAGAGTTTTGGAGGAAGGACGTAAGGAGAGACCTTGTGCAGGGTGTAGTAAAACTTGATGTTTTAGGGAAGGAGTTGTCCGTCAAAGGTGACCATGATGGTTTTTAATGGAACCATGTTACCTTCTTCATCTTTCTTCGATAATCTTGAATGTCGAGAATTGGGATGGGAGAAATAGCGTTAGCTTTTCTCCATTGTAAGGTCAGTGGGAATTCTCTTAATTACTCCAATACGAGACCCTGTGGTTAGGGATGAATGCGTTAAGTCGGGGGCAAATAGCATGCAGATTGTCGACTATGCGGTTGGCACCTTCACCTGAATTGCATAAAGCCGTAAATCTACTTTTTTCCTTTTTCTTCATATCAGTCACTACGTTATTAAAGGTTTTGTGTAAGATTTTACCTACGTTACAAGGGTCCATGGGGTTCTCTTCCCTGTAGGCAACTTCGATAGAGTAGGGGCCTTTATTAGAGCGAGAGTATCTATTTTTGAGTCTGGGTGACAGAAAGGAGTTAGGAGTTGTGATAGACTCGGTGTATCTAATCTTGGTAGAGAGAGAATTGTTACTTTCGTTGGTTTGAGAATTTTTTCTTTTAGCTGCTAAACTAGCTTTTACATGGCCGGGAGGAATATTTTGACTAGAGGGAAAAAGAGTGGAAGAGCCCTCGACTTCAACTGGACCCTGGTACTTTTTGTCGGTAAAACTACAAAAACCGGTTACCGACCGGTCTCAATTCGCAATTAATTACTATTAAAAAACAGGCATTTTAAATTTTTTCTTCATTTTCTAGGTATTGCTGCAGTATACTCCGTGTGTATACAAAATTTCAAACAGTTTTAATAACATTTATCTGAGTTATGATGATTTATGTTTTAAAAAATAATTGAATTTGGCGAAATGTTTTTTCACTGTTTCAATTTTATTATTGAAAATATTCACCGAGGAAAAAAGTTTCATATCGAAAAAAGTTCCGCCTTGTCATTCTCTATGAGTCCATATTTTAAAACATTTAATTGTTTGAACTTTAAAATTTGCATATCACGACACGTTTGGACAATAATTTGTCGCGTTTTCGAGCTCTCGTTCTCTTATTGCATCCGGGCAATAAGGGGACGATAATATATATTAGGGATGTTCAAAAAAAAAAAAAGGAAATCCGAATCTCGACTTGCATCTTCGATTTTTTTGTTCCTCTTGGGTTAAAAATGAACCTCCTGGAAGGAGAAATAAATCGGATAATATTTAGAGGTCGCTCATCTGTGAAGAGGATTGCATGATCTCGTGGATTCTTCATCAATCTGTGCTTTTTGCGTTATCTTCGAATAGATGTTAACTCTTTTCTTAATACTGATCCTGAAGCATGGGATGCTAATCAGAAATTTGAAAATGCAAAACGAATCGTAAATTGATTGAAGGTTGTCAACGATTTCGCTGAGCGTTTTGTTGCTTTAATGTCTGACTTCAATAAATCTTTTTCAAAATTAGAAGTAGAAAAGAAAAAGATAATAACGCTTCTTTTAACAATTAACGCTTCTTTATAACAATTTTCTTCATACATCTCCTTAACTACGCATAATTTCAATGAAACTTATAAACAAAAAATACTTATTTTAATGAGTCGCAACTTTTATGTTCTTTATAATTTTGCGTTATGGCCAGCTGTTTTCGAGAAAAATTGATTTTTCTGTGGAAAACAATCAAATTCACGATGAGCGACGTCTAAATATTATCCGATTTATTTCTCCTTCCAGGAGGTTCATTTTTAACCTAAAAAGAACAAAAAATTCGAAGATGCAAGTTGAGATTCGGATTTCCTTTTTTTTGAACACCCCTAATACACACACATACACACACACACACACACACACACACACACACACACACATATATATATATATATATAATCTACCGGATAATTTACGCATAAAGTTAAATGATGTATAGTCTCTCAAAATATATACTTTTTACGCACTATCTTACTGAGAAACTATATATTTTTCGATGGATTATACATAATTTCAGTCTACAAAACTATCTATACATATATCATTTTTCCACCTGGAAAATTCCATGGAATCTTCCTAAGGCACAAAATTGAGGAATATGAATTAGAGATTTATTATTATAAATAAAAATTAGAATACGTTACCCCGGAGCACACAATAGTGATAATAATAGTTTCTAATGTCAATAATGTCATCATACTTTGCACACTACTTTCCTGTAATGAATAGAAACGTAAAGTGAGGTTCGGCGGGCGTCACAATTAAAGAGGTACGGCCCTGGACAGAGGCAAAAGTTTGGAAGCGCATGCTGAGGAAAGGCGAGGACGATCTCATGAAAAAAGGAACCACACTTGCTTTCTAATATAAAAAACTGTCTTTAAATATCTCAATTTGCACGAAGAAAAAAAGAAACACATACTTTTTTCAAATTGTAAATAATGACAGATAGTTCATCTAACCACCTCGAATTTAAATCACTTCATTATCTTGATTAGAACTGAAGATAGTATAGTTGGATATTTATGTCAAATAAACAAACAATTTGTTATATTTTGAAAATTTGACAACGGCGATTCGTTGAGAAATGCTTAGGGTACCATCAGGAATTGTTTCAGATTTTTCCTATTTGCTTTTTACCAGATTTTCGGGTCTGTAAGCCACAAAATTTTTTTTGACATATTGATTTCAGATTCATTAACGTACAACACTTTGATCTTTAAAATAATCGTTCACTCATTGAGCTACCATTGTTTCTTCACTTACTTCTTTAACATCAAAGCCAGAGGACTCGAATTTTCTCGCCGATAGTAGTTCTAAGTTTCCGAGTGACAGGTGGTGACAGGACTCTTGACACCGTACTGTTGTTTTCTGTGAGTTTGATTCAACTTTCTCGGATGGGTGTTGCAAAGAATAGTGTATGATACACGTGCTTAAAGATGATTTCACTCGAGAGATTTGCATTACTCGCCTTCCGCTCGTGCTGCAAACATCACACTTGTGAAATCACCTACTTTACGCACTTGTATCACAAATAACTATTTTACGTTTGTATCAGAAAAAGTTCTTCAATTTTGGAAATAAAGCAATATTATAAGCATCAAATTTATTCCTTTTGACAAGACGAATGAATTGACCTATTCTAAAAACTTTTATGGCCAACCATAGTGATATAACTTATATAAAGCCTAAATATTAAGCATAACAATATCCTTGTGTAAAAAATTAAATTATTGTGAAATTACTTAATTTAATAATAAATTGTGTTAAATAACTTTCACAGATGAATTTTTATTGACGTTGCTGAATCGAGATAATTATTGCTTCCTTTATGAAATGAACACAATTAGGATACGCCCCAACGTGGGGTACCACACGAACTACTTGGGAGCGTTTTTTTTTTCTCACAGTGAATCCATCATACTTTCATAATACCTTTTAAGGCTCATACACGTAAAACAATTCAATAATTAATTCATCTATTACCCAAACATTAATAATACTGAACAACCGTCAGAAAAAAAACTTTACTAAACCTCATTTTCTTTTCGATAATTCCTTTTACTGTCATCCGAAATTGTACAACTGCAAAATTTGCAGCAGATTGTGATTATTAAGACCACGAATTTTATTGCCATTATTACTTATTTGTACTGTTAAAACCTTACAGACTCGACAAGAGTTAGATCGATTAAGTTTTTGTGGAGTGTATATCGAAAAGTACGTTTCTGATCACAATCAGAATATAATACATACATTAATGAAGAATTAATATCCTGTTAAATAAATATGATCCTATCTTTAAATTTCACGTGTTGAATACGTACATATAAATATATATTTCTAAAGCTGGTTCATGTTCCTCTAAGTAAGCCAAAACGATGAACAAATGTCTATTTATCTACATAATGTCGATGGTAAACGATATTTTCAAACCCGATGCTTCTACACAAAATAACAACAAATAAACTGCGCATGCGCATTTCCAATTAGAACATAAACCAGATCTAAAGCGATTAAAATTTTCATTTTTAAATATTAATAATATTAATTATTAATATTAATTATTAATAATTAATTAATATAAATGATTAATAATTAATAATATTAATAATATTTTTAAATATCTAGATGCGAAGCACAGGTACGCCGAAATTACAAAATCTGTATCATTTATCACAAATGATAAATTCTCAATATAGTCATATTTACAAGTTTATCGTTTTTAAAGACGAATAACGAAGGCCTCAGTGTATAAGGATAAAGAAAATATAGGGGAAATAAAAATAAAAGGGGCAAGTAAAAATTTAAGGATTAAATAATAAATATATGGAGATGATATTATTCACCCTCGCAAATTCAAATTGTCCCTTGATTTGTCAAGAAAGGCAACAAAAAACATTAGGGTCGAATAATATGAGTGAATTAAAAAAATAATTTAATACGATAATGAATCATTTAAGATCTACGAAGTTGAATATTAAAAATTCGTAAATTCAAACCTGAATTACTTTCTCGAATAAGTGCTCTGTACTTTTATCAGCATCAAAAAGACGTCAGCAAAACTGACTAAAATTTACGATAAAACATGAACTTAAATCAAAAAGATTTCGGATTTCGGGAGTAATCTGTGCTCCGTAGATCTAATAAAATGGAAATATTCTCTTAAAGAATAATGATCACAGTTCCGACTATCGCCTTCCGCTTTGTGTTCTTTCATCGCTGCGTAAAGCTTAATACTTTCATCGCTTCAAAACACGAGCACAAAGTAAAAATGCTCCTTCTATAAGGAAGCAAAAGGCAACGCTTAGAAGGAAGCGAAACACAAGTGTGACAAAACACAAATAAAAGCGTCAACGATCCCAGCACAAACATTAGCGACGTGACGATGAGATGTGTTCCACTTTTGCAGCTGCCAATTAATTTTCCTGGAGAGTTAATTATTCACTATCATCGACGTCGATGGTGAATTTTTGAAAATCGCCAGAAGTTTCGATGAGTCGCTGGCAAATCGAAAAAGTTTTTAAACTACCTCGTTAAGAACCATCTGAAAATGCGTCACAATTGTGTTGCTGGCAACAAGCGGAGAGCGACCTCGTTAGGTCAACAGACACGATTTGGTGTGCCATTATTCACCTGTGTCCCTTCCTCAACTTCATATTCGGCCGGGTGCAGCTTCTCCGATGTGTTGATCCCCCTGTTCTTGAAAAGATCTGCCACATTCAGCGCCTGAAAAATTTTAATTATTATTTATTCCTGCTAAATTTTATAAATTAAAAACATAAAAACAGGCTTCACAGTCTTTTCTCTATTTCCTTATTCTTTCCCCTTTTGCTTCCTCATAGAAGAAGCTTTGTAATGGTTACATTTTCGAAAATTTTTAAAATCATTTAATTAAACGGTCGGTACTTAGTAAATGCCTAATACAATTGTTATACGCGTTGCAATACAAGCGACAGCCTTTAAAAATACTCCCGCTCTCTTCGACGTTTTGATCGCAGTTTTCATTTTTGGGCAAGAAGCAAGTTCAAACTTGCATGCTGCAGGGTCAGTGAAAGCGGAAGAGACTAAGTGCTTGCAGATGTGCTCTTGCAGCGAGGAATGCCAAACGGTCTCTCTCGCAGCCTCTCGTTCATGCGCGCTCTAGTCTCCCTCCCTCAAAGCAAGGTCAATCCTAGCCCAAGTTTTTTCTGTGATAAAAAAAAACCTTCTACAAGCTTCTAGCAAGGCCCAGCGTCATAGGGAAAACTGGAGGGGAAATAACCCCTTTCACGACCAGTCGTGGGGGTGGACCGGATAATAAAAGGACGAGCTCCTTGCACCAGAGGACAGTTCGTTTTCGACAACTAGCTCGCATAGACCTAGACCCTAACTTTCCACGTCCCTCTTTCCAGAAGGTCCTCCTAGTATCTTCTATTCCTCCTTTTCCGGAAGATCCGACAGGAGTTTCCAAGTCCCTCTTTCCAGAAGGTCCTCCGGTACCTTCTACTTCCTCATTTTTCCGGAAGATCCGAAAGGAGTTTCCAATTCCCTCTTTCCATCCAAAAGGTCCTCCGGGTACCTTCTAATTCCTCATTTTTCCGGAAGAGACGTCAGGAGCTTCCACGTCCCTCTTTCCAGAAGGTCCTCCGGGTAACTTCTACTTCCTCATTTTTCCGGAAGATCCGAAAGGAGTTTCCAAGTCCCTCTTTTCCTTCCAGAAGGTCCTCCGGGCACCTTCTAATCCCTCACTTTTCCGAAAGAGCCTTCGAGAGCTTCCACGTCCCTCTGTCCTACTTATCCACCAGATCTCAGAGTTTCGCCGGAACATGACTATATAGAAAATGGCTCTTCTCAGGGTAAAGTCAAGATGGTTCGCGGAGTCAACAAGAAGAAGAGGGAAAGCATCCGACGCCAGGTCACCGCCTTGTCCATCGCCACCCCGGTTTTTCCCTCGTTGCC
>JBAGKK010518620.1:0-13414 GCA_037177015.1 Euceroptres primus
GGGGCCAACTTCAAATGGTCTTTAACGAGTTGTCATTCTCATGTCTTCAATTGAAAATTACATTACTACTACATAAACATATCTATGTAGTGGTTATATAATTGTCAATTGTTTTTAACGTTTTGATACTTTTGGATTTAGTGTGATGTCATTTAATTTTGGAAATAATGTTTAATTAGTTTTAAATAATATTGTCTTGGAAGAGAAAATTTAATGAGTTTGTATCATAAAAAAGTTTTTTCAAAAACATATTTTGATGGACAATATTTTTATTTATTCAGAGGAGTATTGGCTTGAAAAGTATAGTCTAGCAGTCTAGCTCTAAACTTTTGTTTGCCTTTGCCTTCTACCTTGTCATTCAAACACGTATAATCCGAAACCTGTCTCGACGGATCTGCTATCAAGAATTCTACGCTTCTGATGATGCTCCTTGTGTTCCTTTTACGTTCTTCTGAAATGACATCTATCCTAACAAGCATCCGCCGTTCGAGACACTGGCATTCTTCTAATAAATTCAACACGAAACATAAATAAAAATAAACATAAAAAATAAGCTTCTCTAAAGAATGAGTTATCATTATTTCCCTTTGTCATTCAGTAAAAATAAAATATACGCATATTACAACTTGAAAGACTGATAATAATCAATAATCTTCGATTATCATATTGCAAAATAATTGTTTAAATGTAATGTCTCCTACAATTTATATATTTTTTAGGTGACTAATAGGAATTTTTATTAAGGATATCTATCTAAATCAACTTCAACTTGCATTATGCAGGTTTGCTCCCGATTTTCAGTTTGAAAATTCCAAGTCTTTTCTAATTTTACGTAGGATGTACCAGTGAATGAACACTTAAAATAAATGGCAACTTTGTTTTCTTTAAAATAAACAATGAATAAATAAAAGTTTGGATATATGTTATTTCTCGATAGTATATACTTCAAATTAATGGAATAAAATTTCTGAAAGCTTAAGGGATCATCCCACTTTAGACGCCCGAAGAAAGGCTATTTTTGCGAATTTTCCAATCTTTCTTATCTGCCCATACGGGGTTTTAAGGGGTTAAACCCACCCTAAAAATGTATACATGTAACATGCATTTTCACCGTATACGTAGAAATAAATGAATAATTTGTATTTGTAAGAACTGGAAATGCTAGCAATAATAAAATGTATTACATACATAAATTCCAGTTCTTCAGTTGGGGTTGACTTTTTGGGGGTAAAAACCCCTACCATATATCACTTTATATTTCAAAAGCATATACGGCGTTTGAAACCATTCGTTCACTATATAATATAAGTTCTTGTAAATACTACTGAAACATATTAAAAGTTTACGTACTTTCATTAAGGATAGTTATCTAGGGCTTAACAAACCCTAAAAGTTTTTTTGGGACAAAGTCTTTTTTTATCGCAGTAATTCAAATGTTATCGATATGCAATCTGACTACTCTAAAATATGTAACGTACGAAAGAAATGCTCATTTTCTATTGTTGATAAAGTTTTGCAAGGGGTCTAGCGGACCGGGAAATCGGGAAAACCCCGGAAATTTGACCAGGAAAAACCCGGGAATTTTATTTTACCGGAAAAAAATCGGAAAACCCCCGGGAATTTTATTCAGGATAGGGATTATACTTATACATATTTTATTTTTTTATTCAGATTTTAATAGCATTTAAGCAACTACATGTGATTCTGACTGCATAATTTAAAAAATATTTATTTTACATGTTACAAAAGCTTTAAAATCTGTACTTTCGATTAATATTTATCACTTTAGTCTGTGAATAAAGATAAGTTTGGCACGTGTAAATAAATAATTATTTTCTTTACGAGATAGATTTTGTATATGTATATTATGTTAAAATTCCCATTTCTAGGTAATACGTTTACTTTCAAAAATCACAAAAAGACATTTTAAGCTTGATCGGGCGAAAAAAAATTGACCGAGAAAAGCCTGGGAATTTTAAATGGCCTGATCGCTAGACACCCTGTTTTGAGATAAATAAATCCCTACTCGAAATTCTGTTTTATAAATAAAATAAATAATAATAATCATTACGCAGTTTTCAAATAGCTTTTTAATTTATTAAAAATTCTTGCAATGATGAAACATTTTCAGTACAGTATTAATTTTTATTAGGCCAGCATGCTTAATTTCGCTTAACAGTATCCTTAACACATCTTATGATTCACGACAAATTCTAACACTAAATAATATTCATTAAAGGAGAAGATTTTTAATATGTGAATTTTACAGATTTTACTGAATTTAACTCGACATTTTGTGAAATATTCTAAAATGTTGAAATGGTTTTAAATTTCATTTTTCCGTTCACTGATTCGATTTCTAAAGCAAAAATTCTATTTATAAAAAATTGTTGTAACGAAAAAAATTGCTAATATTTGGAGTGTTTCGGTAGACCAAATAATTTATAATCTTTTTTACAAATAATGCAAGATTTTTCATTTAAATATCATGAGGTAAAAATCCTTCATTAAAACAAAATTAATATCCAAAAAATTATTCTCAACTAGATTTTGAGTTGAACCTTCCTATGTTTTCAAAATATACTGAAAAATCTACTTTATAGGATAATTTACCAATTTTTAAAATAAAATTACTGATTAGTTCTTCAATCGAACGAATCTTAAAAAAAATATTAATGCAAAGAGTAGATATCAAAATGATGTGCTTGAAGTTCTGACCGTTCAAATGAACGAAATTTTTATTTGATTTCATTTTAAACTCAAATTTGTTCTAAAATATTGGTTTATTAATCTAAAAACAAATGTAATCATAAAGAAGCTCACGATATTTCTCTTTATTTTATATGGATTTAACTATATTTTATATAAATATTTCAAGATAACTTTGAGATAAAAAAAAAGTTCGTTCATTTGAACGTTCAAAACTTCAGGTACATTCAAAATGAATTGTTTACACTTAGCGGCGTCCGGCAGAATTAAAATTTAAAGAAAGCCGCGCGAAGAGGCTTTTTAAATTTCAAATTTTTAAAATATTACTTGTAATTTTTTATAACTTTGTCAGAATACTATTTTTAAATTGTATGAAATTTAAAAATACTAACAATAAGACCTGACGTTTACATTTTCATTTTTTAAATTGAAAAAATCTTAACGGAATGAATAGCATTACAAAATAACAATTAAAAAATGTAATTTTTGTATTTTTACAACAATTTATATTTATACATTTTTTCTTCTCTTCATTTAAGACAAAATTATTCCAGTGAATATTTCAAAACCATGTGAAATTTTCCCAGAATTTTAAAATGGAAAGCTAAGAATTATTTTAAAAAATAAACATTTTTCTAATATCAATAAACGGTTACGATTATCTCTAAAAGGTTAATAATGTTTTATTTATATTTGTATAATTATTTATAGTAATTATTAATTATTATATTATTAATCAACTATAATTAATTTTGCTTCAAAAATAAAAAAATGTAGATGTGCTTTTTTACAAGTATCGACGCACACTGGGAGGAAATGTATTTTTTTCGTTCAAAAAAGTCTACAGCCTTCAATTTTGCCCTGATTTGCAATTATTTTTTAAAAATTAAAGTGCGTTAAATTTTAAAGAGTACTGTTGTCAGAGATTTTGGCATTTTCGTCTGTTTATTTATTTTATGTTTACTCAAAGTAGTATGAGAAAATCGAAATTTTTCACAAAATTATTATTTACTCTTTAACAACGTTTTGTATATAATGGAAATAATTTTCAATCAACGCAAAGGGAATGCCAGAATACAAATAATTTGATTATTGTATGGTTAAATTATTATAAACAAATTAAATTAACAAATAGCCAAATATTGTAATTTTTGTTTTTAAAAAATTTTTCTTATTTACAAGTGCTTTAAATTATTGTAAGAGTGATTGTCAGTCACAATTTCTATAAAAAATTAACAATTATAATTGTTATAAACAAGTTTTGTGGAAAAATTTGGAATTTGTGGCTTTTTCAATTTCAGATTTCCCTTCATCATCTGAATAGATGCAGATATTCTTAAAAATGACATTTGTTCAATTATATTAGTTAAAACATAACAATTGCTGATTTTATAAACAAATTAAATAAATAGATGTAAAATTGTGGCATCTTCACCTGGAAAAAATTTGTTTTTTTTTGCACTGAAACTACTCTCAATTTTTGTGCGAGAGATTTGCAGTTCAAACTATTAAAAATTGCCTTCGCAATAAAACTGCTCAATAGGGTATTCAGAGTGTAAGTTAATGACTAGCCATAATAAAATATTGTTAAAAATCATTTTTTAAACAACTAAACATTATAACAATTGTTTAATGTAATTTTTTATAGGGATAGTGACTGCAAATCACTCTGACAAAAATTTAAAGCAGTTTTAGTGCAAAAAAGATTCTTTTCCAGGCCAAAGTGCCAAAGTTTTGGATTTATTTATTTAATTCGTTTAGAAAATTAAAAATTGTTGTATTTTAACAAATATAATTGAACATATGTTATTTTCAAGAATATTTGCATCAATTCAGATGATGAAGGAAAATCCGAAATTGAAAAAACCACAAATTCCAAATTTTTCCACAAAGATTGTATATAACAATTATAATTGTTAATGTCTTATATAAATTGTGACTGACAATCACTCTCACAATAATTTAAAGTATTTTTAGCTAAAAAAAATTTTGCAACAAAAATTACAATATTTAGCTATTTGTTAATTTAATTTGTTTATAATAATTGAACCATACAATAATCAAAATATTTGTATTTTGGAAGTCCCCTTGCGTTGATTTTAGATGATTTGCATTATATGCAAACCGTTGTTGAAGAGTAAATAATTATTTTGTGAAAAATCTCGATTTTCTCATACTTTGAGTGAACATTTAATAAATAAACAGACGAAAATGTCAAAATCTCTTACCAGAGTGCTCTTTAAAGTTTAGTGCACTTAAATTTAAAAAAAAGTAATTGCAAATTGGGGCAAAATTGAAGGCTGTAGACTTTTTTGAACGCAAAAAAATGCATTTTCTCCCAGTGTGCAGCGGTTCAAAAGTTACCCTCGAATCCTGGCGAAGAAACTCATGGCACCCATGGTTCAATTGACCCAACTCAAAAATTGCAGTGACGAATTTCTGAAGCTTAAATTAAAGAATTTATTTTGTTTTATTTTGGAATCTTTTTAGTTAATTAATTAAATTACACTGAAATTTATGAATACAGTTTAAATTTGAACTCGATTTGTATATTAATATTTGTTACAAGTGATAAAAAACATTCAGTATCAACGATGTCGATAACGTCAACCGATCAGCTGATGAATGAAACGCGCATTCTCTTATCTTTTTGCACGCACAGATCGAGTTTCGGTTTCGGCTTTTATAGATTTAGAATTCGGTTTTTCATAATCTCTAGATAATAACTTAATTGCCTCTGGTCAGGGAAAGCCTCTCCCAGCGTCAAATATTATGATATCAAGTAAAATATGAGCTGTCAGAATGTGTTTAACAAATTTTTCTTTTTATGGAATTTTTTAATCGAAATTCAAAATATTCGGACTAGGCACATAAACTACATTCAATTTCATGAATGAGTTTCGATTTTCAACTTAAGTCATTAAAATTATTTGAGGCTTAATCAGTGCGCGAAAATCGAGCAAAACCCAATCGGTAATTCAGAAGAACCGTGGCACCTTAACATGTACATGTGCTTTTCGAAATCAGGAAATCGACCTACAGAAAGATCGAGCTTCTCATGAAAAAAACACATCTGCACAGATGTATTTTTTTTATCAGGAACTGAGAGCTCAGATCTGTTGCAAATCCTGGAATTCGCGTAGATATGCTACACTTTTGTGCAGATGTATTGTTTCTTCAGCAGGAATTCTCCAAAAATGCTATAGATATGCTAAACGAGACCTAATTATCTCGAGATTTAATTACAATTTTTAATAATGATTAGGACAGTTAAATTCGTCTTTTCATAACGAATCCAACGATATAGAAAAACTCATTTTTGATAAAAATGGAGTTGTACAGTTTCTTCATCAGGACGACAGAATAAAAATAATGATCCCTCCTTTCCTTTCATCTTCTCGATAGCAAGCACACAGATACTCTTGATTCCCAAGAGGTAAACCGAAAAAGGAAACTTCTCGATGTGGGAATCTCGAGGGATCGATCGGCGATTCGTGACAGACTGTGAGGAAGCCTCTTGGCTACGGTAAAATACTCTTTCCTTCCGGAAGTGAAACGAAAGGATGGATGGACAGACAGACAGCAGGACAGACACAGACAGGATATTCATACAGAGACAGGTGGCCAGTTTACGCTGGCACAAGTGGGCAGGAAGGAGAACATCGGAATGAAGTGCTCGAGAAGGCAAGAGGGAAAGGGCGGACAATACAGACAGTTTCGTGTCCACATGCGTGTTGCGATTTCCCGCAGACCCGTCTGGCTGTGCGGTCATGCATGCCACTTACGCCATTGTTCCTCCCCCTTTTCACATACGAAAGTTAACATTCCCGTGATCCAACCGGTATGAACTACATGCTCTTGTGGACAAAACCACCGCCTCCATATCCGATTGCACTCAACACGCACACCAATTTAAATTTTCATTTTGTTGTCTTTTTCTTTTCATGGTTATAACTTTAACCAAAAATCTGCCACGCATTCAAAAATATAGGATCCAAATAAGGAGCGGTGTTTCAGCCAGAAAAAAATTGAATCCAGTCGCCAATAGAGTATTTTAAATCATCCTTATCGAATTGTTTTAGATCATTTTTCTGAAAACTATACACAGTAAAACACCGGATAAAATGAAATGTTATACCAATTATGTTATTCGGATTGTCTCAAAATAATGAGCAGCAAAAATGAGACTCAAAAACAAATAGTATCACAGTGCAAATTGCAATTGTTCAAACTGAGATGCAACACTAAACGCATAATTGATTTTTTGCGAGTTTTTGAACTTGTAAATCTAGGTATGAGTCAAAATTATGAATCCTTACAGAAAAATCTGTTTTCTAGCAAACATTGATATTAAAAACAAAAACTTTTCGTTTGTGATAAATAATGGTTATTTATTCCTACGCTGTTACAGTTGCAAACGCCTTGGCATACCGCAAAAGTCATACGGTACATGATAACAAAAAGATACTTTACAGGCGCCTAAATTAATACAACTGACTCAAAACTAGATCCATTGTTTTAAATTATTAATTTCACCCTTCTCATATTTTACAAGAGTGTAAAAATGCTCCTATACAAAAGAACATCTCATTAAAGTCAGAGGGTTACTCCCTATTAGAAAATTAAGTGCAAATACACTAATTGGGTTAGATTAGAAAAACAAATGCTTTAAACGACTTGAAAACAAATTTTTTTCCAAAATTGTCAGTCCCCCTTTGAACTTTGTATTTTATTTTTAAATAATGTTCTGAATTGAAGGGGGACATTGATATGATTTTTAATAACTTCAGACAAACAGCTATACAATCTGAATGGCTGGTGCAGTTAAAAGCAGAGTTTATGTTTACGGGGTTGGAGATAGAAAGCAGAAGGGTGTGAGGGCAGACTATGACGTCACCTACCGGTCCATTCGTCGGCCGACGAAATGGGGTTGTTACGTAACGTTTCAATGTCACGGTCGCCTCAGTCTCAGCCACATTACCTTTCTCTCCCCTTTTGCTGGTCTATCCTTCCCGTCCCACCAAATCCAACCCTCTTTTCTCCTGAATGTTTCTCCCCTTCTTCCTCTTCCTACCCTTTCAATCTCAAATCGACTTTTCTCCTCGGGTATCTGACAGCCCAGGAGCGCAGACAGCAAAATTTAACAGCGAAAATTAAAATATTTTTTGATAAAGCGAAATTTTATAAAATTGATTCATTTCTTTAATACTTCCGGGATCAACTTCTATTTGGTCCCATAATGTTTAAAAGTATTTTTATAATACATACACTACCGACGCACAGTTGGACAAAAAAAAAAAACGTCCGTGGACAAATTGATTTTCAGAAAACAATTGTTATCCGAATTGACCACTTTTTAAAAAAAAAATAAAACCTAATAAAATTCCGCACCAAACTGTCATGGCGGATTTTTGTAAAAATTTATTATGTTTTTTTTATTCAATAACAAAAATGAAAAAAAAGACTTTTGAAGTATACCGGTTTTTAAGAAATACTTTGATTCATTCAAAAATACCTAGAAAACATGAAGCAACTATCCAAAAAAGACGTCTAATAGAAATGCAAATTTTTAAAAATTTATCGAATTTGTTATAAACAAATAAGTGAATGAAAATGGTTTCGTGGGGATTGACAGCGATTCGTCACTTGATTCGCACTGTATTTGAACAATTTATGGACAAAAAGAGGTTTTTAGTTGAATTAATGAATGTTCATAAATAATTTCTTATTTTATAAGCGAATTTTATAAACAATACCCATATCAGGTATTTATGATGGAATAAATAAAGTTTTTTCTACGAAATCGATCATAAATTACTTGGAAATGAAACCTAAGTATCATATTTATTCACCCAATAAAAACTAATAATTTTTTTACAAACTTAGTTAACAAATGCACTATTTGGCTATTTTTTGACGTACAAACTTGGTTCTTCCGATGCAATCAACTGTAAATAACTAACTTCTAAATTTTTAAGGACATTTCGATGACAGTAAATAATTCTTATTCTTAACATCAGCCAGTTATTTAGCAATGACTTCTTGCTATGAATTGCTAACATTTGATAATTGTTTAAACAAACCTAATTAACAAATGCATTATTTGGATATTTTTCAGCATTTAAACTTTATTCTTTTAGCATAATGAACTGTTCATAACAAATTTTTAAACTTTTTTTAGATATGTACTTCAATAACGATCCACTATTTTAAGTTTTATAAACAAGAAATATGTTTTTAATGTTATAAACAAATTTTTCTCGTCTAATGTATTTGTAAACTAAAAATGGCGTTTGTTTTGTGGAATATACTTAAAATAACTTTGCAATAATTCTTTGCTATCAGTTGATACACTCCTACCAGAAAGTTTGGGTACATTGATATTTTCAAAAATTTCAAACGAATGTGATATCTTAAACACAACTTCTTAACAATTTTTAACGATAATTCCTTACAACGTATTTAAATCTGCGTCCAATGACCTCTCTTTGAATTGTTTTCGATCACTCTGTAAGAAAATATCTATAAAAAACAAGGTTTTTTTCTAATTTTTTAAATTACCAATATCTCCAAAATTATTTCACATTTTTTAAGATTCTAGGGCTCATTTTAAAGGGGAAATTCCGCACTTTGTATTGAAATCATCTACAGATTTGTATTTGGCAAAGGGCTAAACGTGACAAAAAATAATCTGAAAATTTTCATTATTCAAAATTATTTTAAAAAATCAAAGCTTAAGTGATATTTGATAATAAATTCTGGAAATATTATAGAATCTCCTGTTATTAAATTTTATGGCCGTTTATTATGACAGTAATCATTCTTCAAAACTTTCAAGTTTTTTGTCACGTTTTTTGTCAACCCTTTGCCAAATCTATAAAGGTGCACCAACAAATCTATAAATGATTTCAGTAGAAAGTGCAGGATTTCCCCACAGGAGTGTAACAATTGATTATTTGTTAAAGAAAGTTAATTACTACTCGACTTTCTTTCAGTTTATGGAATAGCTCGATTTATTTTGAAAATAATCTTCTGTGATAAAATGATCGGAGTTAGTACTACTGAGCAGACACATTGCACGCAAAACACATTGTAAAATAAATCGAACTATTCCGTAAACCGAAAAAAAAATTCGAGCAGTAATTAACTTTCTTTAACAAATCATCAATTGTTAACAGCTGGTAACAAGGAATTATTCAGGGTGGCCACAAAATTCAATTTCTCAATTTCCCTGACATTTCCCTGACTTTCAGACAAATTTCCCTGACAGAAAATAATTAAAAATGTAACATCTTTCAATTCCTTAAAATACCACTACAATATTTAAAATCCCATAAAATCCTTTAAAATCTCATAAATTCTTTCAAATCTATTAAAATTCCATGAAATCCTTTAAAATTTCACAAGAAAAACGCAATTTTTAATTTACAAATACATTAGTCGAGAAAAATTTGTTTATAACATTGTTAATAGCAATAAAAATAGTGAATCGTTAACGAAGTATCTAAGAAAGTTTAAAAAAATTTTATTAATAGTTGATTACGCTAAAAGAACAAAGTTTAAATGCTGAAAAATAGCCAAATAATGCATTTCTTAATTAAGTTTGTTTAAACAATTATCAAATGTTAGTAATTCATAGCAAGAAGTCATTGCTAAATAACTGGCTGTTAAGTCCGTGAAAAAGTGGAATTTTATTTATAAATACATAGCATGATAAAAATTTGTTTAAAAATTGTTGTTCACAATAAAAATTATTTATTGTCATCAACGTGTCCTTAAAAATTTAGAAGTTAGTTACTTACAGTTGATTACGTCGAAAGAACCAAGTTTGTACGTCCAAAAATAGCCAAATAGTGCATTTGTTAATTAAGATTGTTTAAACAATTATCTATTTTTATTGAATGACCAAATATGATACTAAGGTTTCATTTCTATGTAATATATGATCGATTTCGTAGAAAAAACTTTATTTATTCCATCATAAATATCTGATATGGATAATTGTTTAAAACATTTGCATTCACTTATTTGTTTATAACAAATTCAATAAATTTTTTAAACGTTTGCGTTGCTATTGGACGTCTTTTTCGGATAGTTGTTTCATGTTTTCCAGGTATTTTTGAATGAATCCAAGTATTTGTTTAAAACCGGTAGACTTCAAAAGTCAATTTTTTTTTCATTTTTGCTATTGAATAAAAAAAAATTCAAAAATCCGCCATTACAGTTCGATGCGGAATTTTATTAGGTTTCATTTTTTAAAAAAACGTTCAATTCGGATAATAATTGTCTTCTAAAAATCAATTTGTCCACGAACGTTTTTTTGCCCCACTGTGCAACGGATACTATCAGACCACCTATTTTTTGATAGTTGCATAAAATTGTCTAATATTGGTAATACACTCATTAAAATTTTGTTCTTAAAATAACACGAAAAACTTGCAGAAAGTCAAAATTTCAAACTGGAAATAATTGTGTGCGTCCATATTGAAACATACCACTTTGTCCACACTAGTTTCCGAGTTATTCGTGTTTCTGTAACTGAGGGTAGAAATTGGCGATTTTTGGTTTTTAATGTAGGACGATACTTTAACCTTTGCTTAATCAACTGGCACTACGAATATGTCTCAGAAGCAAAAGGAAATTAAAGAAACTTAATAAAAAGTGTACTTTACGAAAGTTAGGTTGGGTTGACTTTTTCGCCAAATTGCAAATTTTTCATGGTTTTTCACAGTAAAATTCATAAAACTGTTCAGGCGTCGCCTTTTTTTACAAAAGAAGTCAGACTCTTTATTGGGGAAAAGGAACGAAGAATTCAAGAAATGAACTTTACGAAAGTTGCTGATTAGATTATCATTTTTTTCAGAATTATGTGCGATAATTTTTTTAATTTTTAACATTCAGGCTTCTTTGTTGGTTTTATTTGTTCGTAATTTCATTAAGAATACGATTCTGAACTTCATTCTATAACTTCAAACTAGAACTCCATCAAATAAGTGATGTTTCAAAACAGACCACTTTGTCGATTTATAACAAAAACCGATATTTTACCAATATTTTAAAATTTATAATATATAACTACTGCCTTACATTAATCTTTAGGTTCCTACTAAGCTTTTTGAAATAATATCTCTTTAACTTTCAACTGGAATCTAATGTTTTTTCAACGAAAACTTCAAATGCGATTTTCTCGCAATGCTGTTTCACGGACTTCAAACTTTAAAGGCATCTCACATCCTCATTTTTGAAGCTAGAGAGTTCCATTTTTTTTAAATGTAGAAAATTTATCTGGGAATATACTCCTATGCGTAACTCCTTATCGACAAAGTGGTACCTTTCAATATGCACGTACACAATTGACGTTTTTAGATGTTCCTGCGCTCATTTTTTTTTTATTCCTTAAGCTTGAAACTCAACAGTACAGGTACCAATAACGGGGTTATTATAATTAATTGGTTGGTTCATAAAATAATTATTAATCTGAATTCCTGCAGGTTTATAATATAAGAGCTAATTTCATTCGTAAATTTAATAAATGGCAAGTCGCTAATTGATCTTGTGTTAAAGGTAAGAGTAAATTTACGTAGAATATAAACAACGTATTAAAAAAATTATATTAATTTTTGCCTAGATTCTGCCGGAGTCTAAACTTAGGACAAAAAAGTCTCAAACTTGCAAAATTATTTATAAAAAAAATACTAAACTAGCTGTGAATTCGATTTCGGGTGTTTAATATTAATATTATGTGTCAATCGATCCCTTTCGATTCAAGGAATCTTTTCTTCTCATGCATTAACTGTGAATTATGAGAGTGAAAAAAGTTTGAATTAGAAAAACCGATTTTTTAAGTATTTCTAAAGTGCTAGAAAAAAATCAAATGAATATTTTTTTGAAATCATTGAGCCTGATTTGAGATACTAATGGTAAAAAATAAGCCCTTCAAATTTCATCAATTTATCTGCAACCGTTTTCAAATTATCCTATTCATAACATCCACATCCACATCCACACACACACACACAAACATCCGAACAATTGTTCAGAACATTGTATTAGAAATTTATCAACTGACGAACGTTTAATAAAATAAATTTAATAATTTTCGAAAATGTAACCATTACAAAGCGTCCTCTATGAGAAAACAAAATAAAATGATATTCTTTTTTTAAAAGAAAATTTAATTATCCTTTTAATTTATTCTCTTTTTTTTTTAATTTAATTAATCTTGTGAATTATCACAATTATCACAATTATATATTTTTAAAATCCTTTTTTTACTATAAGAATTTTTTTCATTTTTTACGACTTTTTGTCGGAAGTTTAGCATTTGGCAGAATCTAGGCAAAAATTAATATAATTCTTTTGATACGCTGTTTATATGCTACGTCAATTTACCTTTAAACTGAGCGAAAAAAACATTTAAAAACGTAGATTATTTCGGGAGTTATTCATAATTTAAGAAAAGTTTGTAATTTTTACTTTTTTCACAATATCTTCCTCAAAACTTGACAAAAACACTTCATCCTAAGGTTATTTTATGTGAAATTTTGAAGTCTTTCGGGCTATTTTGAGAAAAAAATGTTAATGTGTGTATTGTCAATATTAGGAGATTTTATACAACTAACAAAAAAAAATTACTCAATGTACGCGAAACCCCCGCCGAAAACAATAACTACGATGATATCCACACTGCTGAACTCCAAGTCGA
>JBAGKK010518631.1:0-32461 GCA_037177015.1 Euceroptres primus
ATTTTAAATAAGTTGGTTAATTAATTATTAAAATTATTACATTGTTTTATTAAATTTATTACATTCGTAATTAATTATTTATTTATTATAAACATATACTGATTAATTTACCTAATACTTAATGATATTGATATCATTGTCGCTAATTTTATAATTCGGCAAACTTAAATTTTTGAATTCTGTGAATTTGGGGAAATTTTTATAATTTGTTATTTTTATAACTTGTTAATTGCATAATTTTGAAAATTTATAATCAAATAAATTTAGATTTTAGAAATTAAAAAATTTAAACATTTATAAGTCGGTATTTTTATTTCCATCAATTTATGAAATCGGTATTAAAATTTATTTTTTCAGTATTTTTGGTTAGTTCCTGGATTCATTCGGTTTATATAAAACAATAAGAATCATTTTGAATAAGATATAAAGGCATAATTGGTAAATATATACATTTAAAGAACTGATATAACGAGGTATCAATTTTTAATAATTTATAAAAACTCTTTGATTATTATCCTAATTATATTTTCATTAATTTTTAAAAAAAATCAGGTTATAAAAATGTGGATTTCAAAAACTTCGACTTCGCGCCACTAAAAATACAGAACAGGTAGCGCCAACTACCGTCATGTGGAGGCAGAAAATAACTCCACATTTGGAACAAGTAGCGCCAACTACCGCGATGTGGAGGTTGAAATTCCTTGCCGTATCTAGGACCTAATATCTTTGGTATTAACACAAAAAACTTTATTCAATGTAATTGTGTTTTCAGCATTCATCAAGAGCGAATTACCGAATAAATACAAAAATCTGCAAATCAGATACGTCCGTGGACTGGATCCAGTTATTAAGCTTTACGATGCTGACAATAAAGTCGAAGATGTTCTTGATATTCACAAATGGGATACGGATTCTGTCAATGAATTTTTAGCTACGCATCTTTCAATGGATTAACTCTAATTATCTAATGTAAAATTTTGATACTACTTGTTGATTGTGTGAACGTCGAAGTCTGTCTGCAAATTTTTCCGTAATTTTCTGATGTGCATTGAATAAAAAACTTCTACCGTCTTTATTTTATCTGCTCCAACTTCTTTTTGGTAAAAATAATTTCATTCTTATTATAATAAGGAAGGTTTCACACAGAATTAAAAAATTCAGAATCTTCAGTATACGTATTTGCTTTATTATATATCGCTACATAAGTGTATATTGAAAGATTATAAACACAAATGTTTTACTGGAATGAAAACTGTCATCAATTCAACGTCCTTGGAAGTTTACAAGACAGAGCTGATGCCTTTATCTTAATTTATCTTCAAACGAATTCGGAATAAAACGTACATTCAATAAATAAGTAATGTACGTAACAATCTGAATTCTTGATTGTGACACATACGACTTTTATAACTGTGAAAAATGTAATGTCGAATATTATGCAGATACAATAGCATTTAAATACTCAAAGATCCGCGATAAAAACAGAATTTTCGTAATGAAATTTCAAAATCAATAAGACTTGTATATAAAATGTTGTGATTGTTATAATTGAGAGATAAGATGCTTCTGTATTAAATTGCTATTGAGAAAGTTTTTTTCACGATAAACTATTACAGGTGACGATTTTCGTCTTTCATCCTTTTTTCAAAGTCTATGCTATCTTCCTTAAAAGTAGAATCTCTCATAAACATATCAAATAGAGAACTTGACTTAACTCAGAAAATATAAACGCATACAAGACATGAAATAAACTTAGAACTGCTGACTTAAGATTCTTATATGGGATAATTTCAATTAATGTCAATTAAAAAGCCTGCATTAGGAGAGTGAAAAAAAGTGCATTTGTCAAGACCTTGAACTTATCGACGTGATCTTCGCGCCCTTTGTCCTCGCGCACGTTGATTAGCACGACCCTTCGCAGCTGCTGTCTTTGGAGTTTCGACTTTTTCAGATTTATCTTGCTCCGCAGACTCCTTATCATCCATACTGTCATCCATCAGATTACCCACCTCTGACTCAAATTCATTCTCTCCATCACTCCAATCAACTTTATCATCTTTACTTTTCGGATCTTCGTCTTTTTTCTCCTCCCCTTGTGGGCCTTCCTCAGCATTCTCCTCTACAGTCTCACCTGAAGGATTCTCTTCTTCTTCGGATTCGTTTTCTGCTTCCATTGGGTCATACTTGTCTTCTCCATCAACGTTTTTTGGATCTTGTTCACTCTCCTCATCACCAGCCTCTGTTTTTTTTTCCTCTGTAGTTTCCATATTTTCTGCATTACCTGCATTCTCTTCATCATCAGAATGAGCGACTTTACGACGTTTCCAGTTGCCATCATATTCCTCTGGATCTTTAGCAGTCGAGTCATCAGCATTCTTAAAAATAAAAATGCAATTTCGTCTCTAAACCTTTTGTTCTTTTTGATTTATTTAAACATTTTCCTTGAAAACAAGGAAATTTTCAAATCTTAAATTAAACGCTTACCTCAGACTCTTTTTTCTGCTTGTCTGCTTCAGCATTTGCTGCAGCTGTCAGTGATTTTACTTCTTGAATAAAGTTTCGATAATGAGTGATAGTACGTAAATGAGAAGCCATGTCTTCGGGTAAAAGCATAAAACGTCGGCATTTTTCACAGTAAAATCCTTGAACTTCTTTCACCATAGATTTTCCTGTAACAAAAGAAATAAATTTATTTTAATTTACAATTTTTAAGAATCTACAATGTCACTTTCTAATTTGAAATTGGTTAAATTTGGAAATTTCTATTTTAAAATATATGTAAACTAAACATGAACATTTTTAATTTAAAACTCACTTTAAATTCTTGTTAATTGAAATCATCCGAAGTTAAATTTTTTCATTTAAAAACGTTCAACGTTTCACCTTTCATCGTTACAATTTGCAAACGTGTAAATTTATCAAGAATAAAACAAGATCGCAATTTAAATTTCCCCTAAATACTAGTGCTAAATCTGTTTCCGGTCAGAGTTGAATTTCACACACGCATATAATTTTTTATGTGTGGAGCAAACTGCCCTGCGTTGCGTCCATGATCCAACTCATAGGCTTTTTATACCTTATCTTGCTGGCGGTGGCAGAAGAAAGACCACAAGAGCGAAAAGGACAGACTGTTCTCCATCTCTTTCACTCTTATGGACTTTCTGGATGTCAAGGCCGGCAAGATGAGGTAGTCGGACCTTCACCATGTCATAATTTCGGGGGGAGTTATTACTTGATGGACGTAGTTCGGAGGGGAAATTGGAAGTTGCGCAGCAGGCATTTGCGCACACACGTATGTATCCATGTTGGGTGTAAACTATCTGCGCAAACGCCGTCTCGAGAGTAGAGGCAAACGATCAAGACTAGTTGCAGAGAATATGACATGGTGGAGGTCCGACTGTATGAAAAGCCTATAAGAGAAAGCATCTGCTGTGAATTGCATTTCAAATGTGGCGGTACGACCAGTCCAAAATGGCGGCGGATGGAGGAACTCCAATTCGGACGATTCCTAACCGCCGAGTGATCAGACCATGATAGTTGGACCATGATCGCGTCGGCGTCGCTTTATAACCTCTCAGAAAAGAGTAAAATGTTAAGTTGCTGTTAAAATAACTCGAATCATACTAAAAGTATTGAAAATATCGAGAATTTCCAGTGTACTATCAAGAGAACTAAAAATCTTTCGAAAATTGGAAGCAGCAACATCTGTGATTGCTATAATTGCAACAATAGGTATGAAAGTGTCAATAATTTTTTTTATACATAAAAAGCAGATTAGGGTAAAAAAAATTTAATTAAAAACTCATAGGAATCTTGAAAATCTCCAAACTTATGCATTTTTCAATACACTTAATTGCAATTGACTTTCAATTCTATGCTGCATTTTTTAAAATAAATTTTCGATGCTGATCTGAATAATTTTCATACTATATTAAATCTCAGAAATTTTTTGATTAGGAAAACAGAAATGAGTGAAAACGACGAAGCTCGAAGCATAGCCTCAGCGAGTGAAACCGAGAGCCACAAAAATTACGCCAGAAGTATCGAGATCAGCCACGAACTCGAGGAAAAGATCTACAACTGGTATTCTCAGTGTTTAAACAGAGGATTAGCCATCAACGAGTCAATGTTCCAAAAAAAAGCCTTTTCCCTCTGCCAGGAATTCGGTGAACAGATATCCTTCAATACAGGATGGTTAAATCGCTGGCGAAGAAAATACGGCGTCCTACAACTTCCAATAAAAAGCGAAACGTCAACACCTCCAGCTGAAGAGTTCGACAAGCAATTCAAGAAGTTAATGAAAACCGAGAACATAAGCAGTGACCAGGTATTCATCTGCGGCGAGACCGGACTCTACTATAAAATGCTGCCAACGAATGAATTAATTATTCAGTCAGAAGGAAGAATCTCTGGTTTCAATACCACCTCGAATCGAGTGACCATCATGACTTGCTGCAACGCCTCTGGATCCCTAAAGCTTCCATTATTATTAGTCGACAAAATAAATAAACCAAGAACTTTGAAAACAATTAACCCAAGTAGTTTGCCGCTTGTTTATCGATACCAGAAGACTGCTTGGGTGGACGCTGGGATTTTCCAGGATTGGTTCGACAAGGAATTTGTTCCTCGAGTGACAAAGTTTCTTCAAGAGAAGGACCTTCCCAAAAAAGCAATTTTAATAATAGACAACGCCCCTATGCACTCTTCCGAAGAGAAATTGCGTTGTGGAAATATACGCTCAACACTTCTGCATATAAACGTACCGACGAATACGAGATTAATTAATCATGAAATCCTAGCAGATTTAAAAATCCGATATCGATATAGATTGCTCTCGTCTCTTTTAGAGTATCAGGATGATGAAATGGACATTATGAAACGTCTTGCCAGTGTGAATATAAAGGATGTTATCTTCTGGTTAGCTGATGCTTGGTCAGACGTTTCTGCACTAGGTATACAAAAAATTTGGGATCGCATCTGGCATCGGAAAAGGTTTGTGCATTTTGAAGAGGGTGATTCAATGTCGGCTTTGGATTTGGTCAAGTTATGTGTGCAAATTCAAGGTTGCGAGGAAGTGGATAAGGAAGAGGTTCAGGATTTGACAGATAAAGACGACAAGGCCATGTATAATCTTTCTGATGAAGAAATCATCGCGATGGTTTTGCAGAATGGAAAAGAGGAACCACCTTCGGAGTTCGCAATTATTCCGAAACTTATTTGTTTTCCCGAAGCTCAACAAGCTCTGGCGAGATTGATAGCCTTTTTCGAAACTCAAGAAGTTTTGCCGGAAGATTTGGTGACTTTGAACCATCTTCGAAACAGGATCAAATCTGCTATGAAAGTTCAGTCGCTTTCCCAATAACCAAACCCGTTTTTAGCGACTTATTAGTAGCTTTTCTTTTCTATTTATCAATTGATGTTAAATTAAAAATTTCCACTATTAAGTGAGAATGTACGGATTTAAATTTTACTGCGATTTAATGTACTGCGATTTACTTATTGCGTTATATATAACATGTGTTTGTAAAATGTACTCAATAGACTTAATTTAAAAAAAACAAAAAAAAAAACATTAGAATTCAGTGATTATTAGACTAATCAGAAATAATTTGTAGAACTTAAAGATATGAGATACACTCATCGCTCGTAATAAGGCCGGCCTCCGGGGGTAGACGGCACTATAATAGGTACGATTAAAATCCAGTTTGAACCGGGTATAAAGCGACGAGCGAGCACTCTTATGTCAACATTTAGGACCGCGTATATAGTCTCTGAACGTACAAAAGTAAATGCGCAGAGTCGCGATGTAACAACTTCTGGCGGCCCTGTCTGTTCGAGCGATGACGCCGTCGCGACAGAAGCAGTCGAGTGTGAAGAACCTTGAAGTCGGCCCTATTACGCCCGGCCTTATTTATGACCATAAAAAATTCATGCAACTTACCAACAGGAACTTGTTTTTGGCGACAGTATTTATACGATGGTGCTTTGAGATTGGCAATGTTTTCTTTCGTGGTCTCGTTAATGTCCGTAACGAATTCCACATTATCTGGTGTTTCTTCAGGCTTGTCGTTCTTTGACTCAGTCCCGATATCTTTTTCTTCATCGTCAGCAGTACGAACCTCCGATTCGCCTTTCGCAAGTTTGTCTGTAAAAATAAAATTAATTAGATAATTATTTCATTGAACGAATTTATAATCCTTTATTCAAACAGGTGAGAGAAATAACTAAATTACCTTTCTTTTTATTGCTCTTGCGTTGTTCGTCGTTATGAACAGCGTTCTTCATGTGCTGAGGTGTAAGACAATGTTCATCATACTCAATACGTGAAGGGAATTCTTTAACACAAGCAGTACATCGTGGATGAAGGAAAGTCTTGAGCTGCTGATGTTTTTCGCTCTTTCGGTGACTCGATAAAGTTCCATAGAAATTCAAATCGCACATGGTACAATATTCTCGAACGTTTAAATCAATTCCCACCTGAAATGCAAAAAAGCGGTTGTCAATTTTCAGTTTTCCCTTAATTCGAATAACTTTAGATAAGAAGATTTCCTTTTCTGACTGTTCTTACCTTTCTTCCTCGACGCTTGGAGTTAGTCAAGCTAAGTTCGCGTTGTTCCTCTGTCACTCTCAAGTCATGCCTCATCAAATCGACTTTCAGTTTGTAAGATTCATCCAGTTTCTCCATCATTAACTTGTGAGCACGTCCACGAAGATGGTTTTCGAACGACTACAAAAATATGAGAGTTTTTATGTTAGTTAAAGCAGAAAGAAAATGCAAACTTGGTTGAAAAATTATATTTATGATATAATTTAATTTATAAACATGGAAAAATTAGTACCGATCCATCCCACATGTGTTTATTGCACACGTGACAGAACATGTGGCTCATTGGAACATCAGAATAACGACTTTCTGCATGCCTAGCTTCTGATTTCTTAACAGGTGGTTTTCCACCAGCGTCTTTCTTATTTTCCTCAGAATCCTTCTTCTTATTATCCTTAGAATCTTCGTCCTTAGCTTCCTTAGTCTCCTTTGATTCTTCTTTACCATCAGTTTCCTTATCCTCACCTTTAGAATCTTCTTCAGTTTTTACAGTTGCTTCACCCTCTTTTCTTTCTTCGCTCCAATCACGCTTCTTGCCCTCTGCAGACTCCTCGTCTTGGCTAAGTTAAAGATTGAATTATTTCGCCAAGTATAAAAGTTACTTTCCTTGCTACAAATAAATACCGTGCTAAAAAATTACTTCAGGGTTGCTACGCTTTTAAAAGATTAGAGAAAATTCTGTCAAACTGTTAGAATTGAATCAAAAAATAGCAAATTCCTAAATTAAAAACTGATACTGACAAAAATATCTACATAATTAATAGTTGTTAGTAACTATCTTTTTAGATGTTATTAAACCAAAAAATTATTCTTAAAAGATTTTTTAATGGATAATATGGAAATATTAATAAAGGTACAATTGTAATCACTTTAGTGAACTGTCATTTTTAAACTAAGGCAAAATATTTTTAAACTTTCTTCGACTTTTTAGTCGCGTAGCAACCATAAAAATGACTATTAATAAGTCAGATTTTATGAAATTACTTTATTTAGAATGTTACAACAAATTAATTACAAAAAAATTCAAAGTAATACAGTTTAAAAATCTGTTTTCTACTTCTATTTGATACTAGGTTTTTTTAACATACATACTTTCATCCACTTTTATAAAAAAAATTATTATTGTGACTAAAGTAAAGTTAAAGTTACTTAACGTAGAAAAAATTAGGACTCTTTACAGATAATTTTCAAGGTTTTACTAATGCGATTGCAACTACGCTAATTAAATATCCAATTTTGAAAGCAATTCAAACACAAGAGTACGAAAGCTTTCTTATTGAAAAACTTCAAGATTAAAAATTCTTAAATATAAAAACTTATGGATCAATTTCTCCAAAAGCACACTTTTGCACGTTCGCAAATTTTTTAGTGTTTACAGTGTAATTACTCAATTTTTTATATTTATCTTTGCCATATTATAGTATTATATGTACTTCAGTCAGATCACAAGAGTAGAAAAATAAAACTGAAATAGACAGAAATTCTGTTGATAAGAATTTAAATTCTCCACTCCGAAAACTGAAGAAAGAAAGAATTAATTGCTCTCTTCTTTCAGCATATGTGACCGTCCGCGTAGAAAGGGACCTAACGCCCAAAAAAATTTTTTTTGTTTTTTACACTAATCGATAGTTTTTATTTGCTGTTTCATAATAAAAAATATTTTTATACCTGAAAAAGTCAATTTGTTTTTAAACTGTAAACTCCTTTTATGGAGTTCCTGTGTCTTCCTGTTCCTGCCTCTTCAATCGCTCCTCATGTAAAATGTAGCTCCCGGGCGTTAGGTCCCTTTCTTTGCGGACAGTCACATATTTAAATTATTTTTAAAAGCATTAAGGGGGTATGATACCTTATGACGTCATGAATTACCGACTGTGTATAAAAAACATTTGGCATTCCTATTTTAAAGCAAACAAAGTTATCAAGTTGAAACTTAAGAGAATGATAGAAGATATGAATGAGCACATCTGTTATGCGTCACTTTTTCAAAATTAAAAAAATTTGTTTTCAAAGTAATTTTTTTCAAAATTTTGAAAAAATGACACATAACAGATGTGTCCATTCATATTTCCTATCATTCTCTTAAGTTTCAACCTGATATGTTGAACTTGTTTGTTTGAAAACAGGATTGCCGAAAATTTTTTATACCCCGTCGGTAATTCGTGACATCATAACGCATCACACGTCCTTAACTGTTTGATATTTTATTCTTAAATTGATTTTTGTGTAGTGAACTAAAAATATTTTGATTAGACTTTCTGAGGATTGAAATAGCTTTGTAAAACTAATTCAATGCTCAGAAAGTCAAATAAAAATATTTCTAGCTCATTACACAAAAATCAATTTAAGAATAAAATAAAAAACTGTTAATGCTTTTAAAAAGAATTTAAATATACTGAAGTAAGAGAGCAATTCATTATTTCTTCCTTCAGTTTTCGGAATGGAGAATTGGAATTCTTATCAGCAGAATTTCTTCGTCTATTTCAAAGTTTTATTTTTCTTCTCTTGGGATCTGAGTGAAGTACATATGTGACGTGCGCCGAAGAAAGGGGGTTTGCTCTGAAAAGTGAGATTTTTCAGGGCGAGCGGTCGAAGTCGACCCGATAGATACGACTTTTAGGAGAGAGGGCACCTAACAACTCAATTATTAGCAATAATAACACTCAAAATTTTTTTTCGATGATTTCATTAAGAAGAGGAACTCAAAAACTATCGAAAGGTGTAAAAACCTCGATTTCGATTTTTTTAGAGTAAGCCCCCTTTCTTCGGCCACGTCACATATAATACTATAATATGGCGAAGATAAATGTAAAAAATTGAGTAATTTCACAATAACAAGCAGTAAAAGTTTGTGAACGTGCAATAGTGTGCTTTTGGAGAGATTGACCCTTATAGATTTGAAAGTTTTTAGATTAAAAAAAAATCCTGAATGTGCTAAGAATATCAGATTTTTCAGAATTCAAATTTCTTTTTTTCATTCGCTAACTAACATTTAGCATTACCATAGTCACAACAAAAATGCTATTTGAAGAATTGACAATAAAAATTGAGAGAATTTAAATATTTAAAAAAAAATCGTGAGGCTGAAACAGAATTGGCATCCTTAATGTTAAATCTCTACGAAATTATTTTCCAAAAATCGTTATTGTCCTCTTACGAAAAAGAGAAAAAATTATTATGCCGGATTAGGAAATCAAGAATTAAATTACACATTTAGACTGAAAACTATTAGCTTCCATAACACGATTTTATGGATGAAGCTGTTTTATATATGAAAATTGGACAATTAATGAAAGAAGCTGATGCAATATCTCCTTAGTAAAAACGAAGAACTGTCATTAATCTGAATTAAATCTAGAAAATATCTAGAATCTATTTAAAAGATATGTTTTTAAAGTTGCGGAAGAAAAGCTAAATTTCAAAGAACTCATTGAGGATTAAGTTAAGATCATTTAATTTAAGAAAGTTTCTTTAAAAAAAAAAGAAAAAGGTATAAAGTTCTAAAAGTTGGAAAGTCTTTTGAGTGACTATGAAAAATAGTTGAGACGAACCAAAGCAAACAGGTTCAGGAAAAAAAGGATCCATTCGTTTGAAAGCTTCGTCTGTGGACGTGCGCTTGTAACTAATTAAGGGAGCCTCGTATGTGTTTAACAATAAAAAATTGTGATCGTCTCATAGATGGTCGAGAGAATCGAGACTTACTCAAGTTTTGAAGAAGCTATGCGCAATCAACCAGGAGCTTACCTTTCGGCGACAGATGTTTCTGCCTTTTCTTTGGTCTTATCAGAGGCCTTATTGGTCTTATCTCCCTGCTGTTCCTTTTTGGCGCCCTGATTTTGTTTAGAGGCAGCATTTGCTTTAGAAGATTTATCGTTGCGATGCTGATTTTGACTGCCATTCATACGTTGATTGCCGGATGCACGAGAGTGTTGTGCGGATGGGCCGCGTCGCCCAGTGGCTCCGTCACGGGCTCGATTGCCCATCTAGTTAAGTAGGTCAAAATGACCAACGTCATGAGAAAAGTATCGAAGATAAACTGTGATTCTCCTCGAATTGAAATACGATTCTCGCAGAGTCACAGGGAGTTAAAAGTTCAGGGATTGAGAGCTGACTTTGTTCTATTGCCAAAAAGGAAGGGAGAAAGGTGTGAAATAAATTCTTTTCCATGTGCAGAGACTTTACATTCCACACAGCAGTGGTTGAAAAAAGAAAATGCTGCTTTCCTTTCGAGGGAATTTCCTGCAAATGTCTTATGCCACCACGCTGGTTGCAGAGATCGGTAGGACAAAAAATATACAAACTATTTATGTCTCCCCCCCCCCAGGAATTATTTCACAAGCGTTGAAAGCTCGCGAAAGTTTTCGTGTGCCTTTGCAGACACCGAAGGGAACTTTCGTCGATTACTTTTTTTTTCTTTTAAAATAGAAAAGCTGTTCCCAACATCGTTTCGAGAAAAAGTCCCGATGTCTCTGCAAGCTTACTGTACTTTCGTATATTTTATAATATCGTCTGATTATTTTATTGGAATCATCTCAAAACTTAAATAGACTTCTAATTAATTAGAATGCTAGACTTCGAACGACTTGACGAGCGTACAATCTTGGTAAATCAGTGCTTTACCGCAGTCCTGTCCGCTCGTGCTATCGAACGAGGAATGATGATTAAAGAAATCAATTTCTCAAGTTCAACGGCACACGATGACCAAAATCATGTTGAAAACCAGTACAAAATCTGTTTTGCCGCAGTCTGTCGATAAAAGATAGGTTTAATGCCAAGAGACATTGAGCTAGAATATTTTCGATGAAGAAAAAAGTGTAAAAACTGCTCGGTCGAATTTTGGACTCAACTGAAGACGTATTTTAATTTTCCAAGAGTAGGCAAGACACCTAACGTGCTGCAGAATCTGATTAGTGATTACCATGTACCGAAACTTGTGGATTAAAGTTTTGCCATTTGGCGATTTTTACAGAAATTTTTTCATTAGACCTTTTGCTCGCTTGATTTAGTATAAGGCATACCTTGTTATACGGCTGAGGACGTTGGTTTTTCAGGTTGTGTCTAGCAGGACGATCATTGTACCGTCCTTGCTGATAGTTTTGCTGGTTATTGTAATTGGGTCCTGGACCACCATAGTTGTTCCCCAAACTCAACAGAGACGGCACCTTCGCAGTAAAATTACTCTTCTAAACAAATGTTAGTATTTTGTTCACATTTACTAATCATGGAATTGTGGCTTTCAAAATTTGGGTAATTTTTAAAAATATTCTGCTTTAAGATCGTTTCCTTGTTCGGTGATAAAAATTTCAAAAAAATAAAGAAACAATAGTAAAAACGAAATGAATTATTAACCTAAAGGCATCAATAAAAAATGTTTAAGACTTTAAAGTCTGTTTAAGACTTAAAGTCTTAAACAGTCTCTTGATGATTTAAATTCACCAATAAAAAATGTTTACCTGTGGCTGCGTTTCTTGCTGATTGCGTAAAATATTAGAAAGAAGATTACTGGCAATGGCGAGTTGAGCTTGTGGAGAAGCCAAAGAAAGATTATTATTTGGAGTTGGAAGAATCCCACGTCCAGGCATCATTCCACTTTCCCAAGGGTTGACACCACTTCCCATATTGCCACCACCCATTCCACCTCCCATGCCACCCCCCATTCCACCCCCCATTCCTCCACCCATACCGCCCCCCATACCACCTCCCATATTTCCGCTTCTTCCTCCGCCACTACCGCCACCACCGCTGCCTCCCATTCCCCGGTTGTTGAAACTCCGGTTACCGAAGGAATCTCTCTTTACTCCACGATTGTACATGTTGCCTGTAAATAGTTTTTAAAAATAATTTTCCATTATTCGGTTATTTGCTTTGAAATTAAAAACCTAATTTCATGTCAAGTTTTGTAGTACAGAGTTTGTGAGATGTTGGTACTTTTTACAGAGCTGATTAAATTTACATTTATGCTCTGGAACGATATTTCCATTTTTTCAATATATTTTCTCTGTCGCTATCAGAGGAAGTTTATAAAACTGTCGTTTTGTTTGGCAGTAAACAGAAGTTTTGTTATTGTTCCTCACAAATAAAATTGTCAATTATAGTTGATGATTATTCTAAGAGTGAGTGTGTTAGATGATTAACTGTAAATATAAAATTATAATCTTAAGTCCTACATAATCCTACATATGACATAATCTACACCTAAACGATCAACATGAAACTATTTGGAGTGTTTAAACGGGGGTCTTTGTACTCGCCTTTAAACTTTTGTATCGGTTTCGGCATTGAAGTCTCAAGACTACTCTGATAAACAAGAGTATTTCAGCTGTAAACACCGAAAGGGAATTTTAATTATAAATTTACTATTAGTAACGAAAACATGAATGTTTTGAGTTTAGTTAGAAATTTATATTTATATTCGGAGCATCCCATTTCATATGAGCTCACTGCTAAGAAAAAAATGCACCTCTTATTGTAGATCCAAAATCTTATATGTAAGTAACAGCTGAAAATAAAAATTTAAAAGATCCAAAAATATATTGCCTTAGATTTTGATCAAAAACATATTAAAGGAAAATTTAGACTTTCTAGTTTTTAATCTTGAATGGTTCAGGATGGTCATTTCAAGGTATTCCAAGATTTAATTAATATTCAGGAGTAAAAGTTAAGGAATATGAATTCAGCGTTTAACCTGCTTTCAACCAAAATCAGAGTTCTTCATTTGTTTTTATATTTTTTCACTCCGATGAAGGCCCTTCAACGATCGAATAAATTTTGCTTCCGAAAATGAATTCAGGTTAAGTATTGCATCTCCACACTAGAGTTATAACAGCAATACAATGTTTGAAGAAAAAAAAAAAAACAAATGCTGAACTCTTGAAACTGAATATTTATTTCAATTAAAATATAATATTTCGGCAATCATACAGCATGGTGATAAATTTATGATTTTGGATCTAGGATAAGGTTTTTTCCCTAAGAGTGCCCTCACTCGAAATGAAATACCCCAATTGTATAAGAACAATTTTTTTTCTAGAAAAATAAATTTTTTTAGATAAATTCAGACAAACTAGGAAATTTTATAAAAATAACTTGGAAAAGCAACAACATCTTTACTTATACAACATTTTGAGATCTCTCAAATCTATAATCAGTCAAAAAATTCTAAATGCAAGGTATTTAATTACACGTGTTGCCTTGAAACTGGAAAATCGAAATAAAAAAAAAAGGAACGATGTGGCAAGATTTATGAATGAGACATTTTGACGCAAATATCATTGGAACTTACATGATATATAAATCAGGATAAAAGAAAACTGAATTAGAGTAATAAAGACCCTTTTGCCGCTATTATTGCTCCAAAAACCGACGCTACTTCTACTGACATATTTTAGAGGTTATGATCAAAAGTAAAAATCTAAAATCGCAAGCGCATTAATACAATATCACGAACGATAAGAAAATGCTATACATCAACTTTATGGAAGCCAGCAAATCTTTTAGACGAAGTATAAAAGCTATAAAAGAACTAGAAAAGCATATTACTTACCTCAGTTGATTTCAAATCGACCAAAGAGAAATTTTCTTGCACCAATTTGTCGGCGCCTTGCGTAAAAATCTATTTTATACTCTCGCGAATCCGAAAATACTTGATTGTATGAAATCTGCAAATTATGGAGTAGCGTCTCGTCCAGTCCAGTCGCTTTACTATCCGGAAATGCTGGGAAAATTCAACAAGAAAAAAGTGATAGAGCGGCAACCGTTGCGACGCATTATCGTCTGTTTTCCGGAAATGACGTGGGACGAATGCAATTGGTGGACGCATACGTAACCAGGGTTGAAAAATTATCGTCGACCAATGAAATTGCAAGCAGTTTTTAAAAAATGTAAATTAAAAAAAAAGGAAGCTTAAATCACACATAACATACAAAAAAAAAATAGAATTTTGGATTAATAGAACCATTTTTTTCATTGGAAAATATCTTTCGACAGCAAGCATGTTTTTCTTACCTTGCATCACGTGACCATTTGCCAACCCGAAAAACTGTCAATGTGTCAATTACAAACATAACCTCAAAATACAAATACTGCGAATGCTATTTATAACAAAAAATAAATTATAAATATTAAAGTCTTATTTTAGGCAAATATTCTTGTCTATTTTTATACTAGTTTTACTTTATTCATGTTAACAAATTTCGTTAAGTAAGGAGAAGCTGTCGAAATATTTTTTTAATTAGACATTTGACAGCTCCTTCAAAAATTTGTTTGGAAAGGATTTGAAGTACCCGGCACTTGATTACGAATGTTTTAAACAAAACTAAAAGGTGAGATACAGGAAATAGTATAACTATTAATTTTTCATATAAAATTAGACCCCAAGTAAATTTTAAAACTTAAACTTTAGATTTTGTAAATTTTGTCAGAAAACTTACAATAATTAACTAAAATTTATCCATTTTCTTTCTCTCTTTTATCTTTTAAAATAAATTTATTTCTTTTACAAATTATATTTTTTTACATCTGAAAAAATGTTTGAATAGTAAGTTTGTTTATATTCATTGAACTTATTTCTTGTGTCGTTCTGCAGGTGAAATCAAAGATGTCATTTTCAAAAAACCTGTTCTCCAAACAACATTAGAATCTAAGGCACACGTTAAAATCTAATTTACTCTATTCAAATACACAATGGCTGATCCCTTTCACGGATCCGAGAAACTTTTCTTCTGGATACAAAATGTAATCCGCATTCTAAACGAAAAGCGCGATGAAGAAACTACGGAAATAGAACTAACTGGCGGGATGGAGCGAATAAGTCTTCAAAAACTAGAGCAACATGTAGAAAGTGTCATCATGCACTACCTAGAAACCTACATCCGAAAAAAAGTAGCTCCAAACTTCTGGAAAAATTTTAAAGTTGTTTCAAGTGAGAAACAAGGCTTTGAAGATTTTCAGCGAGCTGTTAACGAATTATACTCCAGTTTCGATCCAATACTACCCCTCTTAAGCCAATTAGAAGAAATAGTCAAATATGAAGAATTCAGATATAACACAAAAAAGAACATCAGAGAGCGATTCAAACTTTTAGTTGGAGCCACACTATTAAGTCAGCTTCCACTGCACCACGACGTCATCATCGAGCATTTCTACAAAATCGCTTTCAAAGTATTCTGCAACAGCGACACAAACAATTACAACTCTGAGAGTTTCACCAATGAATGTCGAGGTTGTAGTCAAGACCAGGAGAGATGTCAGTGTCAGATGATAATTAACATGTTTCATGAAACAAATAGAAAATTGTTAGAACTAGGATTATTGGAAAGACTCGTAGGCAATGTTCTTACTTCCTTGATCAACATCCGGATCAAGAATTACGTGAGCCACACTTGCAACAAAAACTTCGACACCTCCTTAATAGTCCCTCTGAAAAATTGGCTCGGAACTGTGGTCCTGAGCTGGCTCGTCAGAATTTACTCGGGATCTTCCGAAACCAACATCATTCCCCAAAAGACGAGTGACGCTATCGAAACCTTCAAGCAGAAGCTCCAGCACTACATGCACGAGACCTATACGAAAGTGAGAATCGAACAGTTGTTCAACATAATAATAGAATACCCTGCATCCCTCCCAGCCATCCTGGATCTTCGTACGTGTCTTATAAGAACAGATCTTCGCAAAAACTTAATCGACACTTTGCAAGAGGCTTTTAAAACTAGACTCCTACATCCTGGAGTCACCACTCAGGATATTCTGACCGCCTACATCGCAGCGATTAAAGTCTTAAGGCAATTGGATCCAACCGGAGTGCTTTTGGAAGCAACAACAGAGCCGATTAAGTTGTACTTGAGGAGTCGAGAGGACACGGTTCGATGTGTAGTGAGTGGTTTGCTGGATGATTCAGATAGCGACTTGGCAGAAGAACTCGCCAAGGGTGAATCTTACCAGATAGATGATGGTTCCGGGGAAGAGGAGACTGAAAACTGGGAGAAGTGGATGCCAGATCCGGTCGACGCTGATCCCTCGAGATCCACTCAAAGGAAGATGTCGGATATAATATCGATGCTGATCAGTGTTTATGGAAGCCAGGATCTTTTCGTGAACGAGTATAGGACTTTGCTTGCGGATAGGCTACTTTCTCAGATGAACTATCATACTGAAAGGGAGATCAGACACCTAGAGCTGCTAAAGAGAAGATTTGGAGAACACCAGCTGCACTACTGCGAAGTGATGCTCAAGGATGTCTACGACTCGAAACGAATTGATGGGAATATTCAGTCAGATACTACCTATTGTTTAGAGAAGGAAGATTTCACGTCCTCAGCGCTGATTTTATCAGCTCAGTTTTGGCCTCCATTTAAGGAAGAATGGAAACTAGAATTGCCTAAAGTGGTTCAGAATCAGTTGTGCCGATACGTGAAGGCCTTCGAGGCTCTGAAAGGGAATAGAACTCTCTGCTGGAAACCTCATCTAGGGAACGTTAATCTCGAGATTGAATTGAAGGACAGGAAATTTAATCTGAATGTAACTCCTATTCATGCAACGATTATCTTACACTTCCAGGAGAAACACGAGTGGACTTTGGAGAAGTTATCTGAAGTCGTTCATGCACCAACTACGGTACTTCGAAGGAAAATTGCCTTTTGGGTGACGCAGGGTGTTTTGAAGGAGACATCTAATGATACGTACACTCTCCAGGAGGAAAGTAGTTCGAAGAGTCATTCGGTGACAGAAATTGTTGAAGATGATGAGGGAGAAAGTGCCATGGCATCTACAAGCGATCAAAGAGAAGGAGAGTTACAAGTTTTTTGGTCTTATATTGTTGGAATGCTAACTAATCTTGATTCAATGCCGCTTGAGAGGATTCATCAGATGCTGAAGATGTTTGCTTCACAAGGTTCAGGAACTGTGGAGTGTAGCTTGTCGGACTTAAAATTATTCTTGGATAGGAAAGTGAGGGAACATCATCTAATACTCTCTGGGAATTTGTACAGATTACCGAAAACGTGATTTTTTATAAGTGGGTGTGACTAGATTGTTTCCAGGAATAGATTAATACCTTTTAATATTAATTGTATTGTACAGAATATTTACAATGTTAATGATTAAAGGAAATTTTTACGATTCAATGCAGAAAATTTATTCCCTAATATTAATTCATTAAATTCTAACAGTAAAAAATGACGATGTATCTCTTTGAATCTCTTTTAATTTTTAAATCAACGTTTATAGTTATTCTCTGTACAAAAAATACTTTTTAGATTACTTAACTTTCATATTTGAAAAAATTATCTTAAATTTGAAATTTACAGATTCCAAGACTAAATAACGATGAATAGAAATAAAAAAATCTATTAGATACTAACCTAATAAAGATGTTAACCAATCATCGTCGACAATAATGTTAGAAGACATACTTTCGTTAATGTTAACATTGTTTTCTTCAATAAACTCATTTAAGAAGGAATCCAAGTCACTGATGACGTTATCTTTGGAATCATCAGAATCAGGAGACAAGTTTCTATCAGTATTCACTGGATTGGTTATTTCTGGAGTTATAGTATTTTCAGAAATATTAATTACTGATTTGGTATTATCAGAAGGCAAGTTCTGATCGGTGGAAATCGATTTTGCGATTTCTAAAACAGGTTCTGACATTTTAGTTTCAGAAATGAGATTAGTCTCATTCATGTCAATAACCGATTCCTTAATCTCTAATTTTTTTTCGTTGCTATTAGAAATTGGCGCTTTATTGATACCATTTTTTTGTAAATTCTTAGCTTTCCTCAATTCACTAAAATTAAACTTTTCATACATTTTACTCGCCATGATACACTTCTTAGAAAGAGGTTGAATGCATTTTTCCACCTCAATCTTTTTACTAACTTCTAATTCTGGCTCTAATTTTACCTCTTCTTTGCATTCTGTGACAATTATATTCTTAGTTTCTTGCAAAAATGAAGGAACTTCATACATTAAAGTTACCGGCGGCAAACCGTGAATTTTTACTGTTCTAACTTCAACCGAAGACAGATTAATAACTGCATCCTCAGTTTTATTAGAATTATTCGACAGCAGGTTTTCTGCTTTAATTTCCAAAGCAGAATTCTGAGGACTTGAATTGTCAATCAATTTCTCTTTTGAACTTTCTTTAATTAGAGGCATATTAGAAATTCTGTTTTCGCAAACTTCCTCAGTTGTACTTTTCAGAATAGGTTCCTTTTGAAGCAATTTTTTATTTGAATTAATACCTCTTACTTTAACTAAATTTGTCTTTTCAATACTAACGATGGTGGGAACTTTTGTATGGAGAGTCTTAAAACTAGGAGTTACATTGGAATCTAAATTTTTTGGAGCACTAACTGTAGACTCTGTATCTAAATTTTTAGATTTGAGACATCTACTTTGAAGCTTGTCTAGGAAAAATTGATTTGAATCTGGAGGATTAATGATATCTAGGAGTACTTCCTCATCCTTGTGCGTTGGTAATGAAGTATTAATACTGTTTTCTGATATCCTATTATTTTCTACTGTCTCCATGCTTTGCTCATTTGTACTGTTTGACGTCACGGCTTCTTTGGAAGAATGTAAACTTACTGATTCCTTAGAATATATGCTGTGTGAACGATTCACACCGTTACTGCTATGACTACTTGTGTCTGAAGAGGCAGCAGGCGAGACTTCAGTTTTTGGAGTGTATGGTGGAGTAACAAAGGGTTGCCATTGATAGTGAGATTCCATCACTGCTGGTCTACTTGGCTTGTAGTTGTTCCAATAACAGGACCAACTTTCTCCAATTTTACGAGGGATGAACTCGAGTTCTTTGTAATCCATGGGCCAAATACACTGAAACGAAATATTAATTCAGTAGAGTTTTAATTACTTAAATGTAAACCTAACTTTCGTTTGAAATAATACAAAATTTTGAAATCAATATTAACAATAAGCTAAGAAATGATAAAAATAAACAAGTAACTTTAAGTAACATGAGGCTTTTAAAAATCAAATTCTTCCCAGTCTTTATTTTTTTAAAGTTGCAATTATTTGAATGTGAACCTATAAGTTCACAAAATTATAATTATGTGAGAATAAACATTAAGAAAATAAAATTGCTACCTTCTAAATATACATATATAAAAGAAAAAACAATGAAAACCAGAAAAAAAGGAGTTTTGTTATGACAGTTACACGATTCAAATAGATTAAGTTGAATAGCAAATTATTGTTAATATTACCTCTTCGGACTCGCACATCCATACTGCTTCCTGCAGATTAATTTGAATTGCTTTCATTCTCTTTTTAAGCCCTCGTTTCATGCACAAAGGGCAAAATTCCTCCATTTCAAAAAACGTTTTGCTTGGGTTTGCTCCAATTTTTAGGTTAGGAATAAATCTATTTTCATTTTTGAAGTGCGCACGTTTCGGAAACTTCTAACCGGCTTCTCTTTAAACTTAAACACAAAGTGAGAAATGAAAAGTGGAAATAATACCGCCCTTTATTGTATTCAGTGGTAATTTAAGGTGAGATTTCCACATAAGAATCGAAAAATACCATCATCAGCTATAATGTAAAAAGTTTCCAAGACTAAAAAGGCTTAGAGGTTAGGTGGTTATTTGTTTGGATTAGTCGTTTGATTATTGAATTAAGTAAACATTTAGATAAATTATTTTAATGATGGTATCAGAAAAGTTATATTCGTTAGTGATGGTAAGAAAGGAGAAAGATATTTTATTGGGTCTTAAATTGAGGGGATTTGGAGTAGGAAAGTGGAACGGTTTTGGTGGAAAATTGGAGCCCAATGAAACAATGCACAATTGTGCACTTCGGTATTTATTTTCATCTATTTTTACATAATAAATTTGAAAGCACTATAGAAAAATAATATCTTATATTTCCAGCGAACTGGAAGAGGAATGTGGTTTGATCGCCAAAGATTTACGACAGATTGGAATCCTCGAGTTTGAATTTGAAGACGACCCAACTATTTTGATAGTTCACGTTTTTGAAACTCTCAATTTTGAAGGAGATATTATAGAAACGGATGGTAATTCATAATATTATAGACAAATATAATAATATTTATAATAAATATTCATAATATTTAAGAAAAATGAAAAATGTGTATGTATTTACACCACCAATTTATATACTCAAAGGAATATATTTATAAGTTATAATTGATCTATAATATTTCAGAAATGCGACCGAAGTGGTTCAATTTATCGGATATCCCTTATAAACAGATGTGGCCAAATAATTCTATTTGGTTTCCGTACATGTTGAAAGGAATTCCATTCAAAGGCTATTTTCTTTATCGAGGGGAAGAAACGATAATTAAGTACAAAATCGAAGAAGTAACTGAATTTCCATGATGTTAGTTATATACTATATTTAATCTTGAATATATTGATAGAACTTTTTCCACCAGTATTTATTTATTTTGATTAATAAGTGTAATGTGCCAAAATAAATGTAAAATTAGACGAATAAATTAATGATGATAAAGTTCTGGTGTGTAATCCTAACATTCAGTTGAACATTTTGTCGGCAATCGATTGTAGCTGATTGTCAACATTATCTAGCTGTATTTCTCGTAAGAATAAAACACATCGTTTTCACTCGTGATATTTTGAAAAAGTAAATATATTATATTAATAATTAAAAAATTTAATTATAACATAAGGAATTTTAAAAAATCAACTATCAATTAACTTAATTAATAAATTATTCAATTAATTATTTCAATTCAATTTATATATTTAATTAAATATCACTTTGAATTTGTAATTTAATTGACTTAATAATAATTAATAATAAATTATTAGATTAATAAAATCAATTATAATTAAATTATATAAATTATATATAAATGCAATAATGAATAATGACAAAATTTAGGTGTAAAAATTAAAAATTTTAAAAATTTAATTATTAATTAATTTGACTGATAAATTATTTAATTGATTAATTAAATTTAATTATTCAATTTATCATAAATTTAAATTTATAAATTAATTCAATTAATGATAATTAGTGATGATTGATAAATTAATATAATTAATCATAATGAAATTATAAATTATATAAATATTGTAAAATATAATAAAATAATAAATTGTAAAAAATGGAAATTTAAAAAATTTAATTATTGATCGATTATATAAAAAAAATTTAATTGAATAATTGAATTCAATTGTTTTATCAAAAATTAATTTAAATTTATATAATGATTAATAACAAATTTATGAATTAATATAATATATTAATAAAATTATATACCTAAATTACTTACAAAGGAACCGACCGGCAATCGGGAGACCTGGGTTCGATTCCCAGCGGAGCGAATGAGAATTTTTTTTTCTACAGTATAAAATTAATTTTCATATATAAATTGCTATTTTCGAAAATTCCGGTTTCTCCAAGATACTTATTTTACTGACGAGTGTCGCAGTTTCGGTTTTAGAAGAGCGCTCGCGAGAGGTGAAAATCTGACGTTTTTGAGCTGCGCGCCAGTTTTTATCTATAGCTAAGTTACGCCCCGAAAGGTGGAAATTTACCCTCACTTTTCGTTCTACGCCTATCGGAACGCTGGCGTCAAATAATTTAATGGCGTTTGGACCTCTATAGTAAGAAAGGTCACTTAACTCCGCCTACTGAAATTAAGGCGCAATTCGATTTTCACACGATACATTCTCCCATTAATAATCTCAACTCTCGATATAATATACTCTACTACGACTCTCGATGACGCGACAATTTTTGGTAAAAGGCCCTAAGTCCACTAAATGTCGCTAGTCGGTGCCTAGGCCCATTAATGACACTAAAAATAGACTGTGACATATGACTCTAACCTTGAAATGTCATTTAGTTACGCGGTACGATGTTTGATCTTTAGCGTCGGCGCGTTTCATCTACTACCACTTAAGAATTAACTTATTATCTTATTTCAATAGGATAGAGGGAGAAATTTTCATGTCAATTAGTCAAGACTTATTTATTAATTATTTGCGATCTTTGCAAGTCAACCACCTAAGTTAATATTTAAATAAATCTTTGCTTGGTAATTTCAATTTTACCGCTCTGAAGTCTCACTAGCCTCGTGAGTATTTAGTGATAGGGTTCTAGCACCCTAATTCTTTCCTACTCTAATGCGCAGTTACAAAACTTTATGTGTAGTTTATAATTTATTGCACAGTTTATACAGTCGGACCTCCACCATGTAAACTTCCACCATGTCATATTCCCCTCAACTGCTGCTCCCACCATTAGCCGTAGGTAGTACAGTCGGACCTCCACCATGTAATGATTTCGGGGGGAGTTATTACTTGATGGAGGTAGCTTGGAGGAGAAATTGGAAGTTGCGCAGCAGGCATTTGCGCACACACGTATGTATCCATGTGTGGGTGTAAACTATGCATAGGTTATGTGTACACTTGGGATACCATCTGCGCAAGCGTCAACTACTATGATCTACTATTAACGGCTAATGGAGATGGCAGCAGTTGAAGGGAATATGACATGGTGGAAGTTTATATGGTGGAGGTCCTACTATATGTCACGTCCTTCCAGTCGGATCATGTGAAACTGCCTTTAAAACTGACGTCACCCCATGGCGGCAAATTCAAATTACAAAAGTTAATTTTGAATTTTCTTTGAAAATAAACTATGCTGTACTTGAAAATTTTAAATATATTAATTTCGAATAGTTGTTTCATTATCCAATTATTCAAATTTTCTTTTGCATTTAAAAAATTAAGTTTGTGTATTAAGATCAAAACCAAGCATAATGATTTTTAAGTCACCTCTTTTCCATTAAACACAATTATAAGAGGTTAACTTTTTTGGTTAATAATAACTTTACTTACAAAATTGTTTGAAACAAAGGATTTTCGCAATGTGAATTTTCCCAATTTTTGGCGGGTCCACCTGCTACAAAATTGCAGTTTTTTTTCTACTGGCGCCTGATCACGTGGCATCATTTGGAAAATCTCTCTGAACAGCCAATCGCGCGTTTCCATTTTTCCGATCGCGTGTTTGCGGGCGCGCGAGAGGAGAGAGAGGAACGCTTCACGGAAAACTTTGTGGAAAAACTTTTTTTTAACTCGTCGCAGAGGTCAAAACTGTCGCGGAAATTTGCTCCGGATCTTGAAAATCGCGTGTTTTCACGGCGCATAGCCGCCATGTTCATGTTGATGCGTCACGTGACGAGGGAGCAGTAAGGTGAATGCGCCGGGTAGAAATCGCTTTGACTTGGATGAAAACTGGGTGAAAATTAACGCGTGAGAATTGTTGCTGCAAGGAAAAATTTCTCAGGTACCATGGATCCACGTAAATTAACAGAATTGCTGCGAGCAACGATAGACCCCGCGCAGCAAAAGCAGGCGGAGGAACAGCTCAACCAGGTACGTTTGCTGTCGCTCGTAAAAACGTGCTCGGATACTTCATCGCCAAACCAGAGACACATGTGGCTTCTGCCAGTTCCGAAATTTCCTCCACGACTTTTCACTTTTATAAGTTTTTCCCGAGACCTTTTTTCCTTGGAGGTCGTTCAGAAGCCCAGGTAGACCTGGAAATCGTTGATGGAGGGTCACAAATTTTGGGGAGTAGAAATCTGGCAGGAGCAGCAAATGATCCAATTTCGATACAAAATGTGTACTCTGATCCGCAATCCTGGAGCAGGATGAGTTCCTGGATCGTTTCCCTCTTCTAAATATTCTCAAAGTTGAGAAAACTTTGTTTGTTTGCATAATATTTTAAGATCCTTTTTGAAATTAGGATGACGGGTTTAATTTTGTGTAAAAGGAACTTACCGTGAAAAATTTTAGACAATCTGGACGATTACTGATTACATGAGTGATATTACTCCAATCAGTATCTTTCTCTGTGAAATATAAGATAACGAGCAGAATTCAGTTCTTAACTCTGTTCTTTAAGTTGCCTGCTTTAATCTACTAATATAATTTTTTCCCAGACTGATTGTTAAAGCGTTTCTGAGATGTTAATGTTTATTCAATATTCGTTTTTCAGTATCCTGTAGGTTCGCGAGTTCGAGTAAACAAAAAACGTAAATTAAACACTTATTCTGACAGTTTTTCCTTCAACCGCATCAATTCAAAATAAAAATGTTTTTGAGAGAAATTAATATTTTACTTAAATTAATATTTTTATTTACTTAAATTAATATTTTTACTTTTAATATGTAAAATTTCATTAAGTACGAGTAGAGTCCAAATTTCACTTTCAAATCTACTTTTAAACAATTCTTTATTAAAATTATTTCTTCACATTACAATAAATAGCCCAAATTGTAAGCGAATTTTGGGTTTAGAGTTTGAGAAAATCGAGTTTTTTTCAAATTTATAAATCATACTTTTAAAGCGAAACATTTTAAATTAATAAATTGAATAAAATCTAAATTCATTCAAAGAATATTACAAATCTGTACTTTGACACATTTGGAATGAGATTATTTTTTAAATAATCTTTATTTCATGATGGTTTCTAAGAAAAGTTATGTATATAATATCTGACACGTTAGTCCAATTTATACAATTTGTGTTTGGAACTATTTTATCTTTTAGTTACTTATTTTATCTTTTACTCGTTATGTTAAACAACCGGATAATTTTATAAAAAAGTCGTTTTATAAATTATAAATAGATCTCGAACTTTTATCAATGTTCTCTCAGACTAGTTTATTACAAGTATCGTTTCTTATCTTTACATGGCAGAAATTTATTAATTTCGTGAAGAAACCCTTTAATTTAGCATTTATTACATTTTTTTTTAAAACAGCGAATAATGAGAGATTCATGATAAATATAAGTCTTCAGATCGATGAAAATAAAGAACAGATAAGAGAATTTTATAGTCGCTGGGAGAAAAATGTATAAAATATATTATAGCCTTCGTAAAAGGCAGAATAAAGGATTAATGGCTTGAGTAGCTATTTAAAATTTATATCATTGGGAGTGGAATACTTTTAAATAGGTTTTTAATTTATTCTAACCTAAATGCATAAAAAACGACGAATAGCTATAAAACGAAATTTACGTAGAAATCTAAAAATCATTACCATATAGTATTCTTGCTTTTGAAATTTCCGATTTTATTTGATTTAATTATTGTTTAATGGATTTTGAAAAATAATCCAAGCGATAAATGAGCAATGAGCTAAGAATCTTTGTTCTTTAACATTGTAAATATTAGTTAAAAACCGTACACAAAACAGGTAGTTTAAATTAAATCACGATTAAATTTACAGATCCACAAAATTATTGGATTTGCTCCTACACTTTTGCAAGTAGTAATGATGTCAGAAATCGACATGCCAGTGAGACAAGCAGGTAAGAAATAATATCAATTTAGAAAAAATCGTCACATTGAATAAAAGTCATGTACTTTTATAATTAATTAATTGTAATATTTAAAGAATTGGCGTTCGATTTGCATAAAAGATTCTTTTATGCAAATAGACTGATTTTCGGGAAATAAATAAAATTTACGTTTCAGGTGTCATATATTTGAAAAATTTAATCACGTCGAATTGGGCAGATCGAGAAACAGAAACTGCTGCTTTACAATTTAGTATTCACGAGCAAGATCGAGCCATGATACGTGATGCGATCGTTGATGCAGTAGTGCATGCACCAGAACTTATAAGGTAGCTCAACATTTTTCTCAGAATCTGACTTCTTTATCTTTTTTTTTATCTAAACACTTTTCTTTTATTTACAGGGTACAATTGGCGGTATGCATTAGTAATATTGTGAAGCACGATTTCCCTGGAAGGTGGACACAAATAGTAGACAAAATCACAATTTACTTGCAAAATCCAGACGCTTCCTGTTGGCCTGGCGTTCTCCTTGCTCTGTATCAACTCGTGAAAAATTTCGAGTATGTTTCAAACGCAAAGTATTGTATTTGAAAATATACGAATGTCATTTTAGTTGTTTACTTTGAATTATAATCTTTTTTTTCTTTGCTCATGACAGGTACAAAAAGGCAGAAGAAAGAGGACCACTGCACGAAGCCATGAATTTACTATTGCCAATGATCTATCAATTAATTTTACGACTTCTACCAGACGCATCTGAGCAATCTGTTCTCCTACAGAAACAAATACTCAAAATATTTTTCGCCTTAACACAGGTACAATATGGTTTCTAACTAAGGTTTTTCAATTTATTTATGATTTACGAGCTTTGTGGAGGAAACGTTTTTAATCATTCAAATCATTTATTCTCAGTACTCTCTCCCTCTTGACCTTATATCGAAGGAAGTGTTCTCGCAGTGGATGGACGTAGTGCGGCAAGTAGCAGATAGACCCGTGCCCGCTGAAACGAACGATCCCAATTTAGACGATGATGAACGTTCTGAATTACCTTGGTGGAAGTGTAAAAAATGGGCTCTTCATATTCTCCAGAGAATGTTTGAAAGGTTCGCACACATCTTTTCTTTACCATTCTTTGCTCTTAGGATTTCATTACCACTTAAAAATGTCTCCTCATTTCAGATACGGCAGTCCGGGAAAAGTAATCAAGGAATACAAGGATTTCTCAGAATGGTACCTGCAAACGTTTAGCGGTGGAATTTTGGAAGTTTTGCTCAAAATATTGGATCAGTATCGTAGGAAAATTTTTGTGTCTCCGAGAGTTGTGCAGCAGTCTCTTAATTATATCAATCAAGGGTACGATTAATAATTACTAATTTATTAATGTATTTATTGAATTTATTTGCTAATTTAATTTAAATTTGTTTTGTAGTGTTTGCCATGCCTATTCGTGGAGGTTCCTGAAACCTCACATGTTCGAAATTATTCGTGATGTCTTGTTTCCTATCTTATCGTATTCTGTCTCGGATGAGGAACTTTGGAACACGGATCCTTATGAATATATTAGAGTCAAGTTTGGTACGATGAATATAGTTAAATATGTGGGAAAGAAAGTATCGAATTGAAATTCTAGCGTTGACGTTTATTTCAGATATCTTCGAGGATTTCGTTTCTCCTGTAACCGCGGCGCAAACGTTATTGCACGCTTCTTGTAAAAAGCGCAAAGACATGCTGCAAAAGACAATGCATTTCTGTATGGAAGTATTAACCAGTCCGAATGCTGATCCTCGGCAAAAGGATGGTGCACTGCACATGGTAAGTAAACAGAAAAACTATAATTTAATTTTAGAATCAAAAAGTATTTTTATATTCTTTGTTTCCCTATAAATGATGCAATTTTCAGGTTGGAAGCCTCGCGGACATTTTGCTGAGGAAAAAGGTCTATAAGGATCAAATGGATAAGATGTTAATGCAGTACGTGTTCCCCGAGTTCAACAGTCAGCACGGACATATGAGAGCGCGAGTACGAAGAAAAATATATTTACTCATTTAGGTTTTCATTTGAATTGAATGAGGCTAACAGTTTCTGAATTTACAGGCGTGTTGGGTGTTGCACTACTTTTCTGAAATCAAGTTTAAGCAAGAAGTTATTTTGATGGAAGCGACGAGGTTGACGATCAATGCTTTGCTAACGGATCAGGATCTTCCCGTGAAAGTCGAGGCTGCGATTGCTCTTCAGATGCTACTTATAGCCCAGGAGAAAGCTCAAAAATACGTAGAACCTCTAATTAAACAAATCACACTTGAATTGCTGAATATCATCAGGGAAACGGAAAACGACGACTTGACAACAGTCATGCAGAAACTCGTCTGCACGTATCCCGAGCAACTGATGCCGATCGCTGTAGAAATTTGCCAACACTTGGTAATTTATTTACCTTCATGATTTTATTTCTCGAATACTTTATATTTTTTTTTTTCAGTTGTAATATTTAAATTTATTTTTTTTTCAGGCAACGACGTTCAGTCAAGTTTTGGAAACAGACGAGGGTAGTGACGAAAAGGCCATCACAGCCATGGGGCTTCTAAATACGATAGAAACTCTACTCTCGGTAATGGAAGACCAGCCGCAAATAATGGCACAATTGCAACCCACAGTTCTGCAAGTGATTGCTCACATCTTCGGTCAAAGTGTGATGGGTTAGTTTTGGTTTGATTTCAAATTTAATTTTGACTGTATGTACTTTAAATTGAATTTTAAGCTAATGGGTGTATTTCCTTCTCAGAGTTTTATGAAGAGGCTCTTTCGTTGGTTTACGATCTCACGGGAAAATCGATTTCCGAGGACATGTGGAAAGTACTGGAACTTATGTATCAACTCTTCCAGAAAGACGGCTTTGACTATTTCACAGATATGATGCCAGCGCTCCATAATTATATTACCGTAGACACACCAGCGTTCCTCTCTAACGAAAATCATATCTTAGCCATGTTCAACATGTGTAAGGCTGTAAGTTTCTTTGAATTGAGTACTCTTAGAATCTCGTTTAAAAAATAGATTAAAAATTTTAAATATTGATAGGTTTTGATGGGCGATGCTGGTGAAGATCCCGAGTGCCATGCAGCAAAGTTGTTAGAAGTTATCATTCTACAGTGCAAAGGACATATAGATCAGGTAAATGTTTATTTATAAACATTTCATTTTCACTTATGTATCATCTTGTAAATAAAATTTGGATAGATTGTAATTGTTTTGTTTCATTTGCAGTGTATACCGTCACTCGTTCAACTGGTCTTGGAGCGTCTGACGCGCGAGGTGAAAACTTCAGAACTGAGAACGATGTGCCTTCAAGTAGTAATTGCGGCTTTGTATTACAATCCGGCCTTGTGTCTCGAGGCCATGGACAGATTACAAGGCACGCTGGGTCAGTCGACAGAACCGATAGCTTCACATTTTATAAAGCAGTGGATACTCGACACGGATTGCTTCCTTGGGTCCATATTACAAATTAAAACCAAACTCAATAATTTGTTTATAATTTTGGATCTAAAACGAAAAATTTGGTTACAGGTTGCACGATAGGAAACTTTGCGTTTTTGGTCTCTGTACTTTAATCAGTATGGGTCCTGCGAGACCGGCTGCAGTCAATGAGTGCTCTCGGCAAATTATTCCATCGTTAATTTTGCTCTTCGATGGACTGAAACGCGCCTACGCAGCAAAAGTCGCTGAAGGCGAGGATGATGAAAACGACGAGGAGGAAACCGACATTGACGAGGGTGAGTTTTGTTAATAGGATTTTAAAAGTTGATATTAAATTATTTTCGTAAAGCAATTGTGATTTTTCACTGACTTAATATTTTTGCAGAAGTCCTGTCGTCGGACGAAGACGAAATCGACGACGCTAGTCAGGAATACTTGGAAAAGCTTCAAGATAAAGTGTCGAAAGGCTCGGCGCAACATGGTTTCAATGTGGGTTCTTATATCCAAGACGGACTTGGAGATCACAAGTCGGACGAGGACGATGAGGAAGATTCTGATTATGAAGCAAACGAAGAGACTGCTCTTGAGACTTACATCACACCTTTAGACTCTGACGACACTAACCAAGATGAATACGTCGTTTTTAAGGAAATTATGCAAAGTAGACGAAATTTTAATTCAAGCTCCTTTTTACATTTGGGTCTTGGTAAAGTTATTAACGTTTTACTTTTTTAGATATCGAAAAGACAGACCAAAATTGGTATAGAGCTCTTACCAGTCACTTAACAGCTGAACAGCAAAAGACGTTACAAGAAATTATTCTACTGGCAGATCAACGCAAAGCTGCATTAGAAAGCAAGCGAATTGAACAGAGTGGTGGTACGAATTGCTAATTTTTAAATTTTTTATCGATCGACACTTAAATTATTAATTATAAAAATATATTTAAAATCCTTTTTTTATTGCAGGTTACGCGTTTCTTTCCCAAACTGTGCCCACCTCGTTCAATTTTGGGGGAACGCCGTTGGGTCGATAAAGAATCACGAAGTTTTTATTTTAGAGTAAGTAAATAAAAAAATTATAAAGTAAACTAAATCGTGCGACGGTATGAGACAACTGTTAATACGATCACTTAGGAAGTCGTATAGCATTTCCTATTTACTATTTTTGTGTAAACTAAATGTACATTACCAGGACGGTCGGACTAATTTTTATTATTCTGAAACTCGTCGATGCAATCTCATACGATTAGCCGATCAATTGAAACAGCTGCTGCAATTCACAATCGCATGGCTATGCCACACTTTGTTGTATAAAGGATAAAGAAATTGTGTCACATTAATTTTCAAGTAGCGCTGACTATAATTGAATGGGATGCGCTTTTGTAAACTATTTTTGATTTGTGCGATAAACTTATACTTTTAAAACAAACGCGAAGTGTATTTCCTGTGATTCTTTTTTGCATGGCGAATGCACATTTTGTTTTAAGGGGAAAAAAGTAAAAAAAGGAAAAGAAAAGAAAGAGAGTACTGTTCTTAATTCAAATGTCTAGTTAGCATGTTTCCAGAACACGAAATACAAAAGTACGAGCTGAACGGCAAGAATTGTAATTGTATTTAAACTTTTTACCGTGTAGATACATGTTAAATACTTTATCTCTGCACTCCTTTATTCTTCAATTACCAATTTAGAATAAAATACGGAAACGTGAACGAATTAAAAAAAAATAGTCGATAAGTTTTTCAAGATAGATCTTTTTAACTTTGGTAATTGAAGAGTGAAATTATTGTTTTTTGTGTATCGGTAAGTCGTTTTGATACACCCTCGATAAAAAAGTAAATAAAATAAAAAAGCCGTCTCGCTATCAGCAACAAGAATCGTCCCACTTTTCCCGAAGGATCAGAATATACTTTAAGTAGACACGTTTACGTTTAGTAGTTGTAGCTTTGTAGACGTACTGCTGTCACCGCAAATCTGCCCTAGAGGAGAAATTCCATTGAAAGAAAATTAGAATTTTTAAAAATTAGAGAACAATGTTTTGCTCGTTTAAAATTTTTATTTTATTTCAAAGCTCAAGAGATTTTTTCCACTCGGGCGAATTTCACGCACTTCTTTTGCTTCGGACTCTTCTTTTTCGCTGGTCTTGCTCACTGAAATTATGGCATTCAGTTTATGGTAAAATTTTATTAAAAGAACATAAGTTAAAAAACACGTTTGTTGTTCCCAAAATAATAAAGAAGTGTTACGAGCTATCGTTTTTTTTAGAGATGTGAGTCTTTTGCGTCTGTGATTAACATTGAGCATAGAGAGTTTTTTTCGGTGTTATCTTAGGTTTTGGTATTCGTTTTGATTTTAGAGAAGCGGTCACAAAATTCTAGGTATTTTATGATTGTTTTCAATTTTGAGCTAAAAATAAAGTGAATTTGCTTGATTCACTTCCTAAACTATCTCTGTGATTAGTTAATTTTGCGGTGCAGTTTTAGAATTTCTATTGTCATTTTATTTTAGTTTCTTTAATAAAGTACAAACTTTCCAAATTAAATAATAATTACAAAAATTTTGCATCTTAAATTTTTAGCGTCTATGCTTTATACGATTTTTTCTTTGACAATTTATAGAATTTGTGGTCACGAATTTTGTTTTCAGCTTTTTAGACTGCAAAGAAAGCAAGACTGCATGTTTTCAATTTAAACAAATTTTAGACTTAGCATTTAGATTACATTTAGATATTTTCAAATTACATAGTTTTCAATCAGTTTCTTCTTACTTAAACCTTCGAATTTGTAAGGCAATTAAAAAAATTATTATACATTTTTTCATAGCTTCAAGACAAAAATTATATCCTGTATTATTAAATCTTTTAATCTATTACATCCTATGTTCTTTCTAAAAAAATTTAAGTACCTGCGAATTACAATTTTTTTTGTTTGAATTTTATATACAATTATCATGCATAGTTATACAACTAAATGCATATGAAAATAGTACATTTCGATACGTGTGTGAAAGGTGATTATTTAGCGCACGAGACGTTTTTCGCACGAGCGAAGCGAGT
>JBAGKK010518632.1:0-13414 GCA_037177015.1 Euceroptres primus
GAGGTAAACGTTAAATTAAACTTATATTAAAAAAATATTTTTCACTCGTGACAAAAATCAAACAGAAATAGTTCATATGACTCTGACTTGTTTACGTTTAGAGTCACTCGCTTTAGTGCCAAGGCCATTGAGGCAACCCCCGAAGCCGGTACAAAACCGCGCGTTCAATGTATTTACGGTTTTAGTGTTGCAACAAAGTGACAATAAACAGGGTTAAATCAGTGATTCTGAATGATAATGCAGCGAACTGACCTATAAACATAATATGTACTAAGGCTCCCTCTAAAAAATTTTGAAGTCCTACATGTTATTTTAGAACTTTAATTTTTAAGATTTTGACCACCTTTTTGGATTTTCGCCCCAGTGTGTGCCGATCGGCCCTGACCGTCATAAAACCGAAGGATGCTAATCCCTTTTTACATTGCCTAAAAATATTTATTTATCCATATCAACATTATATTTATTTTTATCGGCATTCACGTTTTTATATTTTTTCTTTATTATGTACTCTAGGATATTCCAATGATGGTGAATCCAAAAATGTTATCCATTTTTGCGTATTTCTAACGGTTTACGAAATCCATGAAAAAATACTAATTTTACATTGTTTAAAAATATTTATTATAATAGACATTAAAAGTAACATAAGGAAAATACTATTCCTAATATTATTTTCTTTAGACATGCATGCAAAACCCTCGTTTGGCCACCATTTACAGACATCCAAAATGGCCGTTTGCGCACTGCATTGATGAGCAGTGGCCAAAATTTTTTGTTTAGCGGTGGCGGTGTGCAAAATAATTTTGGTCACCGGTCATCGGTGAGCAAAATATTTTGCTACTAACTATTTGCTATTACTAACGCCATCTAGCATCATAAACAGTTACTATGTAAACATCTTCTTGATGAGGTTATTTTTTATGTCTATAAACGATGGTCAATCTTCGTTTTGGGCCTTCACACTCGCAGGGACCAAACCGCCCGCTTGGCCTCTTGTATTGAAATATACTATTTCATTCTTTTGACAATATTGTTTTCGAATGTTGCGTTAGATTTATTCTAATTTGAAACTTTTCATGTCAAATTTTATATGTCTGGAATCGTCACGATCTGCTGAATATGAATTTTAAACTTTTAAAGCACTAATTTCAAAATTGAAAAATTTTTATTTATAAATTTAAAGGCTCTCTCCCTGGTCATACTTTTATTAAGGAGTTCCGAGAAGGGTCCTTAATGTAGTCATTTGTGAACCATGCTTGAAATAATGTAATGAATATTTGTAGAGTGTATGTAGTGTAGGCCCTTTAAATGTTACCTAAGTGAGAAAGTTTATTCCGGAAGAAGGATAGAATGAGAAAGATATAGATGCATAGGTTAGACATAGAAATTAGGCTCAATTTCACTAGTCTAAAAGTACTGCAGGTATAAACTGACTGGTACATACCAAAATAAGACCAAAATTGATCTTTTCCTGGTCTAAAAGTCTGGTATTAACTTGGTACATATTTTCACAAGGGTTTGACCTCCTTAATGTTTTATCCAGAGTCGGCGGAGCGTAGGTTATCTGTCTTTCTCGCTCCTTAAGAAGCGTAAATGTAAAGGAATTAGAATAAGCGAGACACTCGCATGTGGAAAAGCGCCATTTGTTTTCCACATGCGAGTGTCTCGCTTACTCTAATTAAACAGATTTAATAGATTCATTAGATTTAATAGATTTAGATTTTTAGATTTTAATAGATTTAATAGATCTAATAGAACAGATTTTATCTGTTTTAATTACCTAATAAGTGATTTGTTTGAAGAATTTATATGGCCTTTAGATGTGATATCGTCTTATCGATCGTTTTCGGTTGTAAACTGCGATCTGAGTGCCAACATAACGTATAGTAGGTGCCCGTCCCAGCCGGCAGTATATTCCCGGCGTGCTTTTGAAGTCGCATACTTCCCAGTGCAGGCACGCAGACGTTGCATGTCTACGGGACGAGGTTGGCAGGACTGGTATAACTTTCAGGTTAACTGTTGTTTCGAGATGTCACGTGACACGAAGTGCGAATAGTTTGCAAATTAAGACGGTGCACCAAACCCAGCCACGTGAACCGAGAACGAGCGTCGTCATTCTCTACTTCGTCATTGCGACCACCTATTTCGCCCCCCTTAAGGCAAACTTCGTCCTCTTTGCTGTCGCCTGTCCCGGAATTTAATCTGTTTAACTTGTAACAAATCGATTTCCCCTGGAAATTACAAAAATAACCACCAACTTCGAAAACGTAATGCAGAAAACAAAAGTAAAAGGAGGGTCAACATTTCTCAGGAATATCAGAAGTTGGTCGAGGGTCTTTGGATTTTGATGCAAATTGGCGAAGCTTTAGTGTTAGGTGAGGGAAGTTTCTGTGCCAAATGATTTTTATAAATTTTCAAAATTCCGAGGACTCGACTTTATTCAAAACGAAATATTATCAAGACCGTTCGTCCGATTTGTTCATTTTTTTCGGGGATAACATAGAATTTATAAGTGTTTGAAACGAAATAAAAATTGAAAAAAGTTTGCACAAATTTGACCAAGCGAAAACTCAAAAAATTTTGAATTAGATTTTTCGGTCAGATGCACTCTCACGATTTTGATTAAATAGAAATATTTAGATTCTTTTTTATTTTCTGCGTTGATTAAAAAAAAAAATTGATTTTCAGTTGAAGTAAATTAAATTCTTAAGAGACTTGCGAAGCGATGTTTGTGATTTAAAAATTTTTTATACTATTTTTCATCAAATAAATTGACAAAAGAGAGACGTTTTTTGAGAAAAAGAAACATTTTTTTCTCATCGCCTAGCACATAAAATCTAAAAACAACTCAAATCTTTAATTGGACATTAACGAAATGCAAATAATTCGCTCATTACACAGTTAATTTGTTCTAAACAAATTATGTGAACAAATGTAGCAATCTTTTTTTAAACTTTCTTTTGTGGTGTGTAAATGCGTTGTATTTTTGTGAAAATGATAATTGATTGGAGATATTAGTTAGCAATCATCAATGAATATTGTTATAAACAAATAACTAGATTCCGTATTTCCTCCATTACTTTTTTTTTACTTCCAGTAGAAATTTACAAAATGTTCTCCATGCGATGCCTGAGTATGAAAATTTAACATTAACAAATATCGCAATTGTTATAAATAAATTTGACAAACAAATTAACTATTTTATCATTTTGTCACAGAAAAGAAATTCTTTTTCGACTAATTCGACTAATACAACTACTTCGTTCATTAGAATTAGTCAAATACAAATTGTTGAAAATACTAATTGTTGAACTTCAACAATTAGCTTCCTTATAAATAATTTTTAAAGCATGCAATAAACAAATGAACAGTTTGTTTGTTTTTCATCTAACGTAATTCGTCGCACGTTAGTTGAAAAAAAAATTTTCTCCGCGAAAAAAGGACGAAAACTGCCCATTTGTTTATTAAAGCATTAAAAATTATTTATAACGAAGCTAATTATTGAAGTTCAATATTTTAAGTATTTTCAGCAATTTGTATTCGACTAATTCTAACAAGCCAAGTAGTTGAATATTAGTCAAAAAAGAATTTTTTCTACGACAAAGCGATAAAAATAGTTAATTTGTTTATCAAATTTATTTTAAAAAATTGCGATATTTGTTAATGATAAATTTTTATACTCTGAAATCACATCGAGAGCATTTTGTAAATTTCCACTGGAAATAAAAAAGAAGTAATTGAAATACGGAATTTACTTTTTTGTTTATAAAATTTGTTTATTAAAATGTTAATTGATGATTGCTAACTAATATCTACAATCAATTATCATTTTCTTAAAAATACAACGCATTTACACACCATAAAAGAACGTTTAAAAAGTGATTGCTACATTTTTTCACTTAATTTGTTTATAACAAATTAACTGTGTAATAAACAAATTATTTACATTTCGTTAATGCCCAGTTAAAGGTTCGAGTTTTTTCCGGATAAGTTTATATGCTAGACGATGAGGAAAAAAATGTTTTTTCAAAAAACGTCTGTTTGTATTTTAAAAGACGTGAAGTTGTCTAAATACAAATTTATCCCTCTAAAAAATTACTTTCAACAAATTTTATCCTCAGTTTTTTCTGTGTTTGCAAAGTACCTAGCGATAATCTATTATACATAAATTCAAAATTATTTAGTCTTCAACGCTCGCAGTTTGAAATTTATTAACTTTACATAAAATTTAAAAATTTTCAGTTTAAAATGCTTCGTAGTGAAATTTTTTAAAAACATCTGAATATATTGAATCTCATTGGGTTTTATTCATTCAGTTCGCATTTCAGGGGAAAAAGATAAGAAGGGGAAAAAAGGGGAATATTCTTGAAAAAGGGGGTAAAAAGGGGGAATATCTTGTAGAATCCTCCAAAATCTAAAAAAGACTCCTAAAATCTCTTAAAATCCTAAAATCTAAAATCTTAAAAACTTAGCTGAAATCTGTTAAAACTCTTCAAACAATTCCACGCTATCCAATTGTCTTCCAGAATCCTCCAAACTCTTCCAAGATCCTCCAAATTCTTCTGATATTGTCCATAATTTTCAAAAAAAATTTCGAATCTGTTAGTATCCTCTAGAATTTCAGACTGATCTATAATTTTCTAGACTTTCTCAGAGTCTTTCAATCTTCAAAAATTTTTTAAAATCTATCCCAATTTTTCAAAATATTATAAGTTATTCCAGATTCTTTTAGAATTGTAAAGAATATTCTGAACTCCAGAATTCCGTAGAATCATTTAGAGCCTTCTAAAATCTACAAAAGAATCCCATATTCTTGAGCAATTCTCCTAGATTGTTTCCAAAATCTTTTTAAAATTCTATAATCTTTTTGAAAATCTTATAAAAGATTCTGAAACAGTGTAAAATACACAGAGAAAAGAAAATATCTATAATTATATTATTATATAGTTAATTATATTATATAGTTAAGATGCACTCTGAACGCATTTTTCCTGGAATTTAGTACATTTTACCATTTCACATTGTAACCTGTACAAAGAAAATCATGAACGCAACTATTTTGGTTACACAAGTTATAATTTGAAGTGGTAAAATTTACGAAATTCCAGGAAAAATGCGATTAGAAGACTTCTTAACTATTTACATCGTAATTTTAGCTATTTTCTTTTCTTCGTGTATTTTTGAAAATTGTAATAGATTTTGGGATGTATTTGCAGATCGTAAGAAAGAAGAGAGAAAAGAAGAGAAGATTTTAGAAGACTCTGAAAAATTTAGAATATTTCTGTAAGAGTTCAAAAGATTCGGAATTTAAAATAGGTATGCTAAAAGATTCTAGAAGGTTGTCGAAAGGTATTAGAAGATTTCACGAAGAATTTAATGAAATGTTAGAGAGTTCCAACGCTTTTGAAAGTTCAGAAATTTCGTGATTCTAGAGAGGAATCTAAGATTTTTGAGGATTTAAAAAAAAATGTTGGAAAATTACAGCAGACTGATTTCGGAAATTTGAATTGTTGAAAATTTAAAAATTCGTTAAGTTCATAATTGATAATTTGGAAATCTAAATTTTTGTCCGTAATTTTAGCAGCTGAAAATTTTTATATTTTTGTTAGAGATTTTTTCCACCTTCTTGTTCAACACCAATGAAATTGAACATCTAAGGATAGGATATAATTTTATTTGTTCATAAAATTTGAGTTTTCTTATAAAAATGTTGCATTTAAACATCCTTAGTATTTTTAAAAGAAGAAAATTCCCCTTTTTTAAAAAGAAAAAAGTTCCCCCTTTTTAAAAAGAAAAAAATTTACCTTTTTTAAAGAGAAAAAGTTCCCCTTTTTTGAAAAAAACATCCCCCTTTTCGAAAAAGAAATATTCTATTTTTCCTAAAATTGAACTACCGAATCATTGTGATCCCTGTCATAATAAAATGCCTAAATTGTTTTTGATCACTTCTTAAACTTATTTTTAGTGTTTTAGTGCTTTAAGAAAATGTGACTATAATCAAAAATTTGTTGGTCACTTTTTGTTTACTTTTCATCATTTTTGTCGATGTTGAAAAAATTGTCACTTTCCACTTTTTTCAATTTCGAACATCGCTGGCAGGCCTGTATTAGTAATTTTTGAGTGAATCTTGAGTGAAAGATTAAAAACTACTAAGAGAAATAGTGAAATAAAACTAGTAATTAGTAGAAATTTTCACTAAAGTAAATTAGTGACTCACTTTGCACTTTTTAATAATTCAGATTTAGAGAAGAAGTCCCTTCTAAGTCTTTATTAAAAGGAACATTTTGAACATTTTCAAGTTAAAAAGAAAGTAAGACATTTTTTAATAACGAAAAATACTAGCATTTTATAACCGAAGCCAGGGTCGTATAAAGGTCATATTTCGGGGAGATAAAGGAGGAAGCTGACTCGAAAGTTAAACGCGCTTGACTTGAGTTACACTTACAATCCGGACCACGTCCAAGACACGTGGTCGTATCGAAGGTGAGCCATAAACTCGATACGACAGTGTTCACTAACCGCGTCTTGCCTTTTCTACCCATAACTCCTTCTTTTATACGCTTCCTTCTTTTCAGATAGTTTTCAAAACTTACCTCTTATATTTCTTTCCCATAAAAAAATATCTCTTTGAAGCTAGTCGTGAACTTTTTCATAAAGCTGATGTATCTGCAGAGTTTTAATTAAAATTTTATATTAAACTTTGCTCAGAAGATTCTATTTCAAAAGCTGTCAAAATTATCAGTTCATCTCAACAATTTTTTTACATTCTCATCTCGCAGAAGTTACATATATTAATTTTACGTTTTTAATAAATATTAGCTTATTTTTTCGGGAAAAAATTCTCTACAACATAATCTCATACAAAATTTAAAAATAAATGAATTATTATGAAATATAGTTATTTATTTATGAAATTATTTGTTTAAGAAACACTTTTTGAATGATTTCAGCCATTGGATGAGGTGAAGTGGTCGAAAATCTTTTTCTCGAAAAAATAAGCTATCATTCATTAAAATCGTATCATTTTTGAAAATTTGGTAAGAAGTATAAGAAAAAAAGTTTGGTTAAATAAAATTTTTTGAATAAATAATTTTCATATGTTTCAATTTTTTTTCATGAAAAGTAATCTTTTTCCTCACAAAAAATACCATCAATAATAATATTACAATTCTTGATAATACAAATAAATGTTTTTTCCCGAGACCTGTTTTTTCGGGCCCATAATACCTTAAACTTTTAATAAGTTTTAACTTTTTAATAAGTTTTAATCGCGATTCTTGGTAGTCCTGAAAAAGTTCTACAAAGTCTTTAAATTACATTTGTCGATTGGACAAATACTAACAAAGTTACAGTATTTACAAAAATTTTGAGACAAAATCTTAAATTGTTAATTACAAAATTCAATTTTTTTCGAAAACGATGAAAGAAAATTTCTGAGGATCATTTTAAATGAATTGCATTAATTAAAAATATTATTTAGAAAGGAATGAGATTAATTATTGTTAAACAATGATTTAGAGAAGGCCTAGTTTCAAATTGAATTGCTCATAATTGTTTTTGAAAATTTAAGATGATTCTTATGAATTTAGATTATTTTAATGTTGAATGCAATAGAAGGTTGGAGATTCCTACGAGTCTCGTTTCTCGTTAAATTAAGGAAAAAACAAAGCTCTGTGGCAACGAAGCTCGACAAAAGGTGAGAGGAAAAAAGGGGGGATAATTTCTTTCCAGAGTGAAAGAATCCGCCGGCACGTGGCCTGTGTGGTACTTTACGTTATAAACGTAATTTACCGCAACAAACGAATTTCAACAAAGGAACGCCGACGGGATCTAGAATTTCCAGTCCTGCAAACAGCCCATGCTATGTTTATTACTAGGCTGGACAGCTCGCAAACTCTGCAATTTCACCACCGAACTATTTCATTATCCGGAGTTCTCAACGTCTGTAAACTCCATACAAACAAAGTTAATCACTGACCAATAAAATCATTAATTAAATCTATGAATAAAGTTACTAAAATATCGAGCGCATTCATTTAAGTTCAAAATTGAAATAATAAATAACTAAACTATTGTCGCAATAGAGAGTCAGTTGTTTGATTATTAAATATACATAGTGAAACATGTTTCCCTTGAAATGCTTGAAAAAAGGCACTAAAATAATCAAAACCCATCAAAAACATGACATAAGCAAAAAGTTGTCTTAGTTAAAAAAATGTAATTCGTGAGATAAAAATAGTTCGCTAAGTAAAATATACAATTTTTTCAAATTAAAAACAAATTATAAAATAAAAGCTGTTAATGGAAGGATAAAAAATAATTGATTTTCAATAAATGTTATAAAAATAAAAATTTGGAAAATTTGGCATTATTTTTTACATCAATTTAGTAATCAATTTTGCCAAATTTGAAAAATGTTTATTTTTATATTTATTGAAATATGTTTCGTCAATTTTAGTTCCATTTTTGTAAATTTAGGAAAAATTTAGAAAAATTCAGTTACAAATATTAAGTGAATATTCTGTTAAGGTAACGTAATTTTAACTGAAAATTCAGAAACTTGTAACTTAACATTCTGCAACTGTAATAGACTGAATCCATTTCAAATCAGGCAAGTTCTACACTTGAAGTCGCAGAATTTCTCGGGGACAAAATATGTTGTTTTTTAGAGAATCTTTTTTTCATAAGGTCGAATTTTCGAATTTTTCTCGAAAACAACTACAGATACGAAAAAATGTTAGTAAAATAGTTTGTACAATTAAAAAGTTCTACAAAAAGTTCTTTTACTCATTTATGATATCTTGCACCATTTTCGAGAAAAATAAAAAAATTCAATTTTCATGCACAAAAAAATTTCCTTGACTCCTAGTTTATGGAAATACCCACCTTGTTATTTTGTTAAATATTTTTAAAATATGTATGTTTATATAAAGAAGACTTCCTGTGAGTTTTGCGTGGGCTAAACAATTTTATGGACAGAAAATTATTTTTCATAAAATCGAATTCTCAAATTTTTTGCTTAAATAATTTAAGTTACAAAAATAATGTCAAGACAAGAAATTGTTTTCCTAAACAGTTTTCGACGAATGAAAACGCGAGAGTGGAAGAAGTATTATTTTGTATTCCATCCCGGGAATACAAAAATGTCACATATGGAAGATGGAAATTGATAAAGGTGATATGAAAATTTCTTACATGGCCAAAACTGCTAAACACGATTGGGTTCCTAAATTATCTACAGAATCCAATGATTCCTCTTCGGATCTCGAGGACTCTAATGAAGAATCTGAAGAAATAGATAATAAAAATCTGGAAACGTGGACCTTATATTTATATTTATAGACCTTATATTATTTTTATTTTTTTTTTTAACTGAGATTCAAACGACGTTTTTGTACATTATTGAAAAATATCAGGTAAATGTGAAATATATTTAAATATGTTGAATATAAAAACTTTTTAGGCAAACAATTTTTAGTTTTGATATTATTTTTGTAACTTAAATCGTTTCAGTAAAAAATTTGAAAATAAAATTTTATGAAAAATAATTTTCTGGACATGAAAATTATTTAGCCGACGTAAAACTCACAGGAAATCTTCTTTATATATACGAACATTTTTAAAAATTATTTAACAAAATTTAAGTATGGCTATTTATTTTTTTATTTATTTATTTATGGGTATTTCCATAAACCAGGAGTCAAGAAAATTTTTATGTTCATGCAAATTGAATTTTTTTATTTTTCTCGGAAATGGTGCAAGATATCATAAATGAGTAAAAGAACTTTTGTATAACTCTTTTAATTGTGCAAACTATTTTTTTAACATTTTTCCTATCTGCAGTTGTTTTCAAGAAAAATGCGAAAATTCGATTTTATAAAAAAAAATTCTCCTGGCCACAAAAGTTATTTAGCCCTCATAAAACTCACAAGTTGTATTCCCGATAATATTACAAATTTAACAAAAAATTGACAAGAAATATAAGTGTGGTTTTTTTTTAGAAAATCGACTATAAATATTTTCAGAAAAACTGCCGCCATTTTTTTAATTTTGTACATTTTCTAAATTTTTTGGCGGATTTCGTAAGAAGACGATAAACTCTACCAGAATCTGGGAAAAATCTTAAATATCTCAATTAGGTCAAAAGTTATAGAAGTTTAAAGAAAAAATTTGGTTTTTTTGGAAAAAAAAGTAAACAATTCAAATACCAATAAATTCGTAGAAAATTTTTTTCCCAAATTGTAAAAATACATGTTGCCTAATTTCCTCTAAAAAACAACATATTTTGTTTCCAAGAGACTGCGACTTCAAGTGTAGAACCTGCCTGATTTGAAATGGATTCGGTCAATAGAAAAAATTTTTCATAGCACCTACATTGAAAATTCGACTTTCGATGCCTGTACAGCGGGGCGAAAGTAGTAGTTTCAACTCTAGAGTTAAAAGTAAAAAACAGCTAACAGAAACTGCTTAGTAATATACTATTACGTGCACTTAACTGAAGCTTTATGCAATTAAATGTAAATGAAAATTTAGTTGCTTTTTCATTAATTTAAGATACTTTTTCAAAAATTTCAGTTACAATTTAGTAAATTTAATATAAATTTTGGAAATTTCAGTTACCGTAAATGAAGTTTAAGGAAAAAGTCCTAAAAATTTAGTTACATTTTGGTAATTTTGAGATACGGCTTAAAAGTATCTTAAATTTCATAAAAATTTCTGTAATTTTCGTAATTTAAAAATTCAAGAAATTTACGAACATTTCTAACCCAAGTGGAAAAATTATGCATAATGTATGCATAATCAACTATGCCAAAAATTATGCATAAATTATGTATATTCAATAAATCTGAAGGTATAATGTTTGAAACATTTGAAAACTAATTGTCATTTGTTTGCAACATTTTATGCATAATTTATGCATAATTTTTTGCATAGAGATTACCCATAGTTCATTATGCATAATTTTTCCACCTGGGAACACTTTATGTCATTAGTACACTAAGAAAAAAATTTATTGAACCAAATGAATGCATTTATTTAGCTCCTTTGTTTTGTAATTATAATTATTGATAATCGTTATTACGGGAATATTTAATTGAATAATACTTTGTAGACTGTAATTTATTATTTTAACTGTAGTCAACAATGATACATATTTTTTATTAATAATCAAAAATAGTTATTTCAAAAGTTTCTTGAAAAAATTAAACATTTTGTAGTTCAAGATTTTTGAACAATGAAATGAAATGAAAATACTGAAAGAATCACTATGACATCATTTTGTTTAAAATAATTCTGAAGAAAATATAAATTTGAAATTGCATAGGGATATTTTTTGCTTCCTTCACAATTTTGATACAACGAAATTCTTATTTTAGCCTGTGAATCATTTATTTCATTTGAAAATACATTTCATTTCATCAGTTGAGTTTTTTGCAGTTTAAAAAAATTTTTATTAAAATTTACTGTTCGCTTCATTGAAGCATAGAATCACATTTTTTAATCAAAAAATTTTTACTTTAGTTAAATTGTATTTATTCGTAAGAAGTAAATATTTTTTTATTGGAAATCATGTTTCTTGATATCAATGGCCTTAAGTTTTGGAACATTTTGGAATTTCTGTTCAATCTTCTGTTCAATTTATATTTCACAAACTGAAATAATTTTGTTCAATTTATCGTTCCTTACTTGTGGTACAATTAGGAGATTTATTTGTTTTGCTACAAGACCTGGAAATCTTGAAAATGTAATGGAATTTTGAAAAATATCATGAAAACTCGGAAATGTCATGGAATTTTGAAAAATGTGAGGAAGTATTTTTGTAGGTCTTACGGTCTTCAAGTAAACAAAAAACGAAACTCGTTGAAAGTTCGTTTATTAATTCTGACGTTAGGACTAACACTGCGTGCCTTTTTCAAAGAACCTGATTGTATATAATAACATGAAATATAAATTTTGATAATAAAATTGTTCTAAATATGTAAAAATTAATTTTGTTTACTTAAAGACCGTAAAAATACTTTTGTTTACTTGAAGACCGTAAGACCTACAAAAATGCTTCCTCACATATACATTGACGGTAGAAGAAAGAATTGATTTGATACTCATCAAGGCTGATATTAATTTTGAAAAAGTTCTGGAAAACCTGGAAATGTCATGGATTTTGAAAAAATTCTGGAAAACGTGGAGAAGTCATGGAATTTAAAAAAAAATTACTGTAATTTTTTTTGGAACACATCCTTTCAAGTTTTAATAATTATTCTACACTTACTGAGGATTTTAAAATTGCAAATTGATAGAAATTGGTTGCTTAGAATTAACTAATTGTTGAAAATCCCTTTACATTTGCATTTATTAATCACAATACCACTCTCTAAATCCGCATTAGTCACTTTTGACTAATGCAAAAGTGCCGAATTTCTAATAATGAATTAGTTGTGATCTCACTGGGAATTAGTTATTATTGACTAAAAATTAATAAAATTGTTACTAAATCATTTGATGAACGAATCTGCACTGTTTCATTAGTCGAAATTAACTATTTCAGATTTAGAGAGTAGAAATTGTCGACAAATTAGTTTGCGATCAGTAGAATATTAAATTCGATTAACTCCAATTTCTTCAATATTAGATCTGGAAAACCTGGAAAGGACCTGGAATTTTGAAATTGAACTTCTGTAGAAACCCTGCTTATAATAAGGAAATATTTATTTGGACAAATGTTTAGGTAGTTTCATCTGTTTGAACCAAAAAATATTTCTTTGCTTTAAAACTTTCGTTTTTCAGTGTAATTACATTAAAATAGTCAATGCCATAGAAAATAAAATAATTTTGCTTCTGAATTGAAATTAACCAATCTCCTTAAAATTTTAAAAATTAAAATTTAATCCTAAAAAACTTCGATTAAGGTATTATGGGCACACAAAAACAGGTTTCAGGAAAACATATTTAATTATATTTTCAAGAACTGCAATCTCATTATTGATGGTATTATTTAATACAGATAAGCTTATTTTTCATTTAAAAAAAATTTGAAACATACAAAAGTTATTTAGTTAAAAAAAATTTTTCACCGAGCTTTTTTTCTTGCTTTTTACCAAAATTTTAAAAGCAAGTCGATTTTAATGAATAATAGCTTATTTCCTCGGGAAAATGATTCTCTACAACTTTACCTCATCGAATTTTTAAAAATATGTTTTTAATTGCTGGAATTATTAATAACTAATTTTTTTAACAAAAAATAATACAAACAAATAACTATGTTTGACACTAATTTATCTATATTTAAAAATTAGATAACGTCAAGTTCCAGAGAATCCTTTTCCCGAGATTAGCTATTATTCATTAAAATTGTATGATTTTTTATATACTATGTATAACTATAATTATATATAGTATATCAATTATAATTATA
>JBAGKK010518643.1:0-13414 GCA_037177015.1 Euceroptres primus
AGAATACAAATTGTATTCGTTCTTAAGAGTATGTGACAATACATAATGATGTCACAAATTTCCGACCGATTTTTATTTATAATTCAGCGGGTTTGTTAAGAGAAAAATGCAAATAATATTTCCTTTTTTCTCTTAATAAATCCGCTGAATTATAAATAAAAAATCGGTCGGAAATTCCTTGTATATTCCTTATAACTTCTTCAAATTTCAGTATTATATTATGATGCTGAAATTTGAGGAAATAATAAGGAATATATCAAGGAATCGATGTCTGGTCCGCTTCAGTTTTTATTTTGAAAAAAAATTATTTTTGAAATTATTTTTTTCAAAATAAAAACTGAAAAGCACCAGACATCGGTGCCTAAATATTTTCTTTATTATTTCCCAAAATTTCAGCATTATATCTGCATTTTTTTCTTAATAAACGCGCTGAATGTAAATAAAAAATCGGTCGGTAATTCGTGACGTCATTATGTATCAAATACCCTTAATTTTATTCCATTTCTTTAAAATGTTTTTTTTATAGTATATGCAAAATCTTTTTTTAGATAAGGAGTTTTTGTTTCAAAGATACCAATTGATGATACATTTAAATTAGATTTCATAATCTGATGATTTCTTTCTGGTTTCCTTTAAATAGGAGAAAGTTTAAAAACTCTTTACTGAAGAGAATCTTATAATTATGAAAAGATATTTTAGAGTTCAATAAAAATCAAAATGGTCACCTTATTAAGTAGGTAGATTCGTATGATTGGTTTCCGGAATACTGAAAAAAATACAAGGTGCCGCCAACATATTTGTGATTGGAATTGTAACCGGTTGAGCAGAACTCGCTGTCAAACTCGCGAATCCAGTGTGAACGAGCCTTAGTGAGCAATGTAGTTTTTTACATGGATTTTTCGAAAACGTGAAGTTTCCTCGGAGGCCTTTTACGTTTCCTTTTACGTCACAGCTTACGACAAATTCTTCAATCTTACTTCTTACTTCTGCTTTGGGTCAAACAAGTTTTAGCAGTCCTCACTGTATAAATCTTCAGATAGACAATTTCGATTAAATAGAGATTTTCCGGGTGCAGATTCGCAATAATCGATAGGCCTTTCAATTTCCTGAATAGTCTCTTTGCAAGATTGTAACTTTCTTCTTGTTGGAGGGAAAAAAGGTGTCAGCACGTGGATTTACTGGAATTTTATTCTGATTTTAACAATTTGTTATTTGTCGGTAAAATTGAAGTAATTGCACGAGAAAAAAATAATTTTAATTGACTACATTTATGCTTTAAAAACAATTTAGGTATGTTTATACATAGAAGATTTCATGAAGGATTTTATAAAATTCTAGAGAGTTCCAAAGATTTTGAAAGTTTATAAATTTGTGGAGTATTTTTGAGATTCGAAACAGGAATTTTGAGAATTTTTTGTAAGATTTTGAAGAATTGCAGCAAACTTATTTCGGAAATTTGATTTGTTGAAAATTTCAAAATTCGTCAATTTCATAATTGATAACTTGGAAATCTAAATTTTTGTTCGCAATTTTAGCCGGACATTTTTATATTTCCGACTGTTAAAATGAAATTTTCAGCAAATCAATTTTCCGAAATAAGTCTGCTGCAATTCTTCAAAATCTTACAAAAAATCCTCAAAATTTCTGTTTCGAATCCCAAAAATACTCCACAAATTTCTAAACTTTCAAAATCTTTGGAACTCTCTAGAATTTTATAAAATCCTTCATGAAAACTTCTAAACTTTCAACAACCTTTCAGAACCTTTTAATCTAGAAAACTTCTATAACTTTCCACAACCTTTCAGAACCTTTTAATCTAGAATACCTATTTTAAATATTTCAAATACTTGTACATTCGTTACATTTTCTGAAATCCCTCAAAAACCTTTAAAATCTTCTGTTTTTTTTTAAATTTTGCTGATTTTTCAAAGTCTTCTAAAAGCCCAGAGCATTTTCTAGGATCTTCTAAAATCTTCCAGGATCTTTTAACTCTTACAGAGATATCCTGACTTTTTTAGAGTCTTCTAAAATCTTCTAAACTTTTCAAATACACCTAAAAATCTATTATAGTTTATAATTATAATTATAAATTTATTATTATATTTTAATTATTATAATTAATAATTATATTTATAATTTATAATTATAATTTATCTACCCTGTTTCAGAATCTTTTAAGATCCTCAAAAATCTTTCGAATTCTGCCGAAACTTCTAAAATCTTCTAGTTTTTTCAGATTTTCAAAAAGTCTATAAAATTTTAGAAAGATTCTGGAAACAGTCTACTTGTTCAAATTTACGGAAGTCTTTCGAAGATCTTAGAGGATTCTAAATGATGATGAAGAATTCTTAAAATTCTGAAGTTCAGATTATTAAATAAATCCTCAAGAATCGGGTAAGATCATGAAGTGATCAGATTATTCTCGAGGATTCTAAAAGATTCTGGGACACTCCAGCAAATTTTGTAGAACATTACACAATTTTAGGATATTCTTTAGGATTTTGTATTATTCTAGAACCCAAAAAACTGTAAAAGAATATGGAAGAATCCAGAAGAATTTAGAAGATTACAGAAGATTCTGTAAACAGTCTCGAATATTTTTGAGAATTTTTAGAGATTTCAGATAAGTTTTGAAGATTATAAAAGATTAGAGAAAATTTCGGGAGTCTTTTGTGGATTTCGGAGGATTTATAAAAGATTCTGAAGAATTTTGGAAACTTCTAGAAGATTGTAGAAGGCTATGGAAGAGCTCAGAATATTTTAGAAGATTCTAGAACAGTTTATAATATTTTGAAAAATTTTAATAGATGTTGAAAAAATTTTTGAAGATTAAGAAGACTCTGAAGAGTCAGGAAGATTATGGATCAATCTGAAGTTGTGGAGAATTCTAACAGATTCGAAACTTTTTTTGAAAAATATGGAAGAATTCAGAAAAATTTGGAGAATTTTGAAAGAGTCCAGAGGATTTCGGAGGGCTATGGGGTAGTGTAGAATTTTCTGAAGAATTTTAACAAATTTCAAATAAGTTTTGAAGATTTTTTAGGAATCTGGGAGATTTTGGGAGTCTTTTATAGATTTTGGAGGATTCTAAATATTCTGGAACAGTCTAGTATAATTTATGAAATATTAAAGAGTTTCGAAATATTCTTTAAGATGTTATAATATTATTATAGGAGTATCCAAAAGAGTCTAAAAGATTATGGAAGAATCCAGAAGAATGTAGATGATTGTATAAGATTCTAGAAGTTTCGAATATTTTGGGGAATTTTTACAGATTAAGATAAGTTTTGAAGACTTTGTAAGGATTTTAGGAGATTTTATGAGTCTTTTGTATATTTTGAAGGATTCTATATGATTTTGGAAAAACATAGAAAAATTTAGTTACGGAAGAGTTTAGAAGATTTAAAAATTTGGACATTATTTAAAAATGTGGACATTATGGAAAATTTCAGAAAACGTTAAAGAGTTTTCGAACGTCATAAGTTACTATTTCTGATAAATTCTTGGAAAATTCATTGGAATTTTGAATAAAAAAGGGGAAAAAGGAAGAAAATTCACAAATAAAGAGACTTTAGGGAATTTTAAGAATGATAGGGAGAAAATAAGTAAAAAAGGCGAAGTAGGGAACTGTCTGCGATCTCTTTACGTATTCCTATTCGCATTATAAACTTTTAGAAAGTGACATAACTTTCATCGCAGAACGAAATTAAAAAAAAAATATTTATATTTTCAATTAAAAAGATTAGAAGTGACTAAAATTTTTTAAAAGTAAAAAAAGTGACCAAATTCAGAAAAAGATGAATGAATCTGCTAAATGAAGTGACCAAAAGTGAAAAAAAGTGACTCGCTGGCAAGCCTGTGTTAATAAATAAAATTGAAGACATGAGAATGACAACTCGTTAAAGACCATTTGAAGTTAGCCCCCCAAGTAATAGTTAAAATAACCCAATTTAGGGGCCAACTTCAAATGGTCTTTCCGAGTTGTCATTCTCATGTCTTCATTTTTATTTACTAACACAGGCCTGCCAGTGAGTCACTTTTTTCACTTTTGGTCACTTCATCAGAGAAGATGAACTTCTTTCTTCACTCTTTTACACAGCAAATCCTAAATCAGGAGGTATAAAAATGATCCAAAAAATGGATCAATTTGATCTGCAACAGGTTTATCCAAAAACAAATGAATTTTTTTCCCACGTATTTTCAATTGTTTTGATCATTAAAAAAATTGATTTGCAACGTTTTAGTATTCTGAATTTACTGCGTAAGTCACAAATACATTGATGTGTTCATTTCTGAAGTTACGTTAATTCATAGCATCATTTCATTCTTTTGAAGCAAGTACTTCAATAAATGGGAAAAAAATAGCAGCTTCCGGAAACAGGTGCACGTATTGTTGTGATTCGCATCGAGAAATCGAGATTTATTTCGTTGTGCATTTCGATGAATCGATCCGAAAGCGACCCGGTCGCCTTGACGACGACGTCGTCGACGGACCGGCGCAGAAGTTCGTCGAAAGTCTCTGTTCGTATATTTCCCAGTTCTCTGCGCGTGACAGTCCAGAAATTTTTTCTCTAGTTTTGAAACACGCGTTTATTTCAATGTTTTAGTTCTCTCTAGACAAGAAATCACTAACAAGACAGTACGATAAACGATCTTATCGCTGACTTCCGATTTCTCCGGCGTTTTCTCAAACCGGTGAACGCGGGATGCGATTATCCTGTGCCGGCTTCGCAATGTGGTTTACAGGGGACATGTGCCATTTCCCATTATATTGATCTGCATCCGGAGACACACTGGTGGAATTTGACGTTTCCCGTTAAGATCAAGTAAGTTTTACTTGCACGCGACACTAAACGATTACTCTTGTCCTCAAGCACGGTTGTAATAATATACTTAGAAATCAACAATTCAAGATGCAAATGTTTCTGCGAGTCGATAAGCAAAGGCTTGTTTTTTAGTTCTTTCCGCCTTTCGCTCATCACGACCGCGGAAACAGCATGAGATTACAGAAATTTGGTACTGATGCTTTTAAGCCTTACACGTCCGAAGGGATAAAGATGCAAATTTTTCAGGGGATTTGCTGAAGCGGGTTCAGCAAGTTCACGCCCTGATTTTTTTTTCTTTTGTTCAAAAACAGGTTAGATGAATCCATTGTTGCTCCATCCAAAAATTATTCTGTTAATATGAAGAAACAATTTTCACTTTAAATACACAATTGTAACTATGTAACCAATTTTTTGATGAAATTGACAAAATTTGTAAAAAAGATTTGAGAATTTTTTTCTCTTGGACTATTAATCTAATCTCTAAACTCTTTCCTCTAAATTGGCATCTATGAATTCGCAGATATTGCAGTGAAGTAAATAATATAATAATGCGAAATGTGCCAAGTTCTTTCATTTAGAACAAATAAAAATATAAAAAATTCCTGTTTTAGGAAACAGCACACTCAGAAAAATATTTGGTCGAATCAACTCAATTTTCGTTTGTTCACTCACAGAATTTGGTTATTATACGGGCAACCAAATGTTTGGTTGACTCAACAAAAATCCTTTAACCAATATTTTTGTTTGAATCAACTATACGAGTTGGTTCAATCAACAATTTTTTTTCTCAGTATATCGTCATGAACTCTCTCTTAATTTTTTATTTTCAATTGGTTTTACTTTTACATTTTATTATTCACGTGGTAAACAATTGCAAATAATTACTACAATTTTAAGAATAATGGGTTACAGACAAGTTTTTATGCAAGTTTAGTTCTGATTCTAGAATATATATTTTCTAGCACGAAGTTTTGGAAATTTTGAATAACTTTGGACTCCGCAACACTTTTAGATTAAAAAAAAAAACAGTTTCTGAATTACCAATTTAAGGTTGAGCACTGAAACCTAATATTTTGCAATAATGCACAAATTTTTGAACTATAATTTGCATCTAAAATTTGAGTATAGAGAAATGTAAAATCATTTCCATAAAATTGAAAAAGAAATGAGTATTAAATTAATTGCTGAAAGTTACACGATTTCGAATTTAAAGAGGCATTTGGCAAACCTATTTTCATTGTTCCATTTACTATTTTCAGACATTGACATTTTCTATTGGCTTAATTTGAGGTCACTGGACTCCAAACACCGACTACAATTGTTACTGCATTTGCGATGGAACAACAAAATAATTGATAACAGCTATTGAATTGAATAAGACGAATTACAAAAGTGCTGCTTTAAATAATACATACAAAACTAGAAACTAATAATAAATAATTATTAGTAAATAGTGATAACAAAGTTATATAAAATAAAACATTTCTAAATAAGAGACAAATTTAAAACTCCAAATACAAGGTGCCTATTCAAATCCGGAAAAAAATTCCCGGACTTTTCAAGGTTTTTTCTAGGTATCTTCAGATTTTTCCAGGTTTAATTTTTCTTAATATTATTATAGAGACATTCAACTATTAGGAATCGCATTTACTTAAATTTATTAAATTAAAAAAATATATGACGGATCATAAAACACTGAAATAAAAGGGCAAAAAAGGACATTATTTAAATATTGTTTAAAAGGACATTTATTGTTGTTTAAAAAGAACATTTATACATGTTTAAAACGTATTTAAAAAGAATATTTATTTAATATACTCTAGAGTATTTACTTCGTTTTTTGGCAAAATCTACATACAATAGATTTAGACGGTTTTAGTCCTTGTAAATATTTAAATCGATATTTAGTTTTGTGATATAAAGTAAAAAAAAATTTTGACTTTAAAAAAATTTCCCTGACATTTCCAAGTTTTTCCAGGTCTAGAAAAAATTCCCTGACAATTCCAGGTTTTCCATTTGCGTAGACATCCTGAAATAGAGATTAATTTTTATTGGAACCTTTGGCTTTAGGATCTGAAAAAATTATTTCAATTATTAATTGAACCAAACGTTTATCTTTTCCATTTAAAAATATCATGAAAGCTATCAAAATTCTGCACGAAATAAGCGCAAGATGCAGTGAAAATATTGTTAGATATTGCAAAAATATTTATCTTTACATTCCTCGATTTTTCTAGAATTTTGAATAACTTGCGATATAATTAACATTTTTAAATGCTCTTGAACTAATTTGAAAGATAAATCTTCACGGAACTTCTAAATGTATAAGCAGATATGTCCAATCTTTTTCCTTGATTCTATCAAAAGCTGATCTTGGTATAAAAAATAAATTATAGGAAAATTGATTAAAATTTAAATACACTCAGAAAAAAGTTTGATTCAACCAAAATTTGGTTGATTTACCTAAATAATTGCTTTGCTATATAAACCGTGTGTTTGAATCAAATAAATTTTTTTCTGAGTGTAAATAATCTTTTAAAATAGAAACAATTGAGAATTTTAAAGCGAGCTTTTACGATAGAGCTTGTAGAGCACTGAGGTGATGATGTGCACCCTTGGTATGAAAATTATACCACTTGAGCCCATCAGGCATGTGGGGTTTGCGGTTGGTACCGATATCGCACGTCAACGATGCGGCCCATTGTAAACGATTGTTACTCAAATGATAAACGACTCTACAAAAGGGGCCCGTTTGACATTTGGAAATGTCAGTGCCTTCCTACGTGGATTTTCTGCTGGTATACGTGTACGTAGGCTCGTGCCCACTGCTATTGTATGAAAAAGATCGAGCGGAATTGTTTCACAGCAAAGACGGGCATGCGTATATCGTCCCAGAATGCAGTTCGACTTCTTCGATTTGTCTTTTACCTGATGCACTTTTCCTCGAGGATTACTATTAGCTAACGAACTCTGTCTTTCTCTTTCTCTCATTTCGTTCTTATGGAAACTCTACACTTTTGTGAAAGCCTGTGGTCTACCTACGTACCACTTCAGGAGATTGAAATGCTAATTGAGCGAATCTTGGAAAAAAAAAGAAACAACCGAGTCACCCTTTCCTTCCGTCTTTTCTGCTACCTGTGGAATTTTATTACATAACTGTCCCCAGGCTTCGCAGTGTACAATTCTTTCAGAAAAGGGGAAATAGGGTAAGTTTTTCACAAAAATAGAGGAAAAATAAGGAAATAAATTATGTTAAGTACAACCTTTACGTTTCCGCGCGAGGCAAAAAGAAATAGTCTTTTTATCACTTTTATATTAAAGTTTATTCAGCTTTATATTAAATGTTCCATTTAATCCACCCATTTTATAGAAATGTTATACCATTATTATAAAAATTATAAAAATTATGTTTGAAAAATCATTACTTTTTTCATATAAATATTTTTTTCATATATAAAATGTCTTATTAATAGTACAATTGTTTTCATTGAGTAAGTTAATTTGTACATTGTTATTATGTAAAAAGAAAAACGACCTGGAATTTTTTGAGACCAGAAAAACCTGGTGATGACTGCAAATTCAAATTATAAGTACCTAAAATTGAACAATTTTTTATTCGAAGCATTCGAAATTCAATAGTGTCAAATTGAAAGAATTTCAAATTAAGCAATTTTGAATTAAAGGGGCTCCAACCTGAACTTTTTAATTTTAAATGCATCTAATTTGAAATTTTTTACATTCAAACATTTCAATGCTTCATTTTGAATCTGTTGAATTTTGATAGTCTTCAAATTAAAATTGTTTGATTATATTTAAGTATTAAATTTTAAACTTAAACTTTTAAGAAAGAAGTTGTATCGATCCTCAGTTAAGTTTAAAATTCATAAAACCTAATAAGATTCAATATTTTTATATTTTTAAGCATATTTTAAGATTTCAATATTTTAAGTTGCCTTCAAGTTGCCTTGAAAATGCAACAATTAATAAAAACATGTAAAACCCTTATTTATGTCTTAAATATCATACAATATAGAATGCTTCTAATTTTATATTCTGAAATTCTAAACATTTCAAATTAAAAATTATTTAGTTTTCAGCTCTCGGAATTTGAAAACATTAATTTTACAACAAATTTCAAAAATTTCAGTTCAGTCTGCTTGGTAATGAAATTGTTTAAGTTTAACGGTCTAAATATAAAAACTCTCTACTGTTTTGGTCTTCGATTTTGAAAGTGTTTAATTTTAAATGCTTTTCATTCTTAAATTTAGAAATTATCGTCATTTTGCATTCAAATTACCAAATCTTGAACACTTCCAGATGTCGAATTTGTTCATATTGTTTTTATTAATTGTTGTATTTTGAAGGCAATTTAAAAAATTGAAATCTTAAAATATGCTTAAAAACATCTAAAAATATTCAATCTTATTGAATTTTATGAATTCAGTTTGCATTTAAGGGGAAAAACGAGAGGAAAGGGGAAAAAGGGAAAGTTTCTTGAAAAAAAGGGGGAATTCATTTAAAAAGGGGAAAAATAGAAGAATAGGGAAAAGACTGTGAAGCCTGTAATTCCGTTCCAAATTATGTAAATTCTTATTTAATACGAGCTTTAGGAAAATTTAAATCAAATTTTTAAGTTCCTCATTGTAAAATCAATGTTAATATAACACAGTAAAACGGTGATCTTCATTTTAACGCCGAATTCTGAAATTGAATTGCAACAAAAATGAGACTTTCAATTGTTTTACATTATTTAAAAGGATATGCAACAAAATTCACATTAATGGTTTCCTGTGAAACGAATAGCTTCTTTGATCCAAGAAAAGTTTGCATATCGTTTATAAAAATTTGTTCGGTTTAAACAAAAGATTACTTGTTTTAAATTTACATTGTTTTAAATAAAGTAAATTTTTATAGAATCCAACAAATATTTTTCTCAGTGCAGCGGAAAAAGTCTACCTTTCACTAAATCTAATAGTTGATTCAAAAGATAAAGAGGGACAGAAAAATAAACTTAGTTTTTAAAAAGAAAATCTCGTTAAGTCTTGCTTTCGAATGAATTTACAACATTTTTTCCTCCTAAATTTGATTCCCTCCTTCCTTTAGGTAAATACGACCACTGGCTTCCAAGATAAATGGGTACTCATCTAGAAATCAAAGCACAGAGTCTAGCCATAAACAGCGTCTAACAGTAACCGCAAGGTAAATAACATTTACAAACGTAGGCACTATATGGGCGTGTACCGCAAATCGTTTAAGAACATCAACGGTTTTGACAGATGTATCAATGTCTAGTAGTCTAGTACATAAAAACTCACAGATATCATATCTTGTTTAACCAGGATTCAATCTACTCTAGCAACCGCATGTTGTACTCTATTTTTTTACTTTTTCGTTTATTTTACACGTTATTAGAAATCCATCATTGATTTCCGTTTCGAGGTGAAATATATAATTCAGTCGAGTAAAGTTATAATTGATAAAAAAGATATCAAGCGATTAAAGGAAAGAGTTAGAAAAGCTCTTATCAACAGATTAGTAGAAAGTTTGCATTTGTGTATTGAGGACAAAATCGATTCCGTTACAGTCAGTGGATGATTTATGAGTCGGTTGGTCAAAGTGGAAATTAAGTCAATGTGTCATTTCATGGGGAGTGGTGTAATTTTATTAGATTGGTTAGTAGCTCATGTATTGTGCATATGGATATAAATCCCTCTGATAATTGATACCTAAAGAATAGAAGGCTTTTGTGAATGAAATCTTGTTTGTAGCAGATTCGAAATAAATGACATAATTTAATGTAGTCGATAAAAAGCAAATCCTTAATCAATTTTAAAAAGATATCTATTCTTTAAATTACATTTTTCTACTTTTTATTCAGATAGATCTGTAGCATTTAATTCGAGTAAAATAAAGAATAGACCCTTAAATTATGCGTGGAATCATTTCGCTTAAAATCTGACTCTAAAGAAAATTTTGTTATCCATAAAATATTTATTACTGGAAATTGGAATGAATTAAATAATTTCCACTGAAAGAGAATCGATGGATATATGCATATATTGTTTACAATTGTGTAAACTGCTCATTTAAACAACTATTTTTGCTTGGTATTGAACGAAGGAAAAAACAGGGGAGAAAAACAGAAGTGACCTCAGGCGAGTATCGATTAGTCGAGTGTTAAACGCTTTGAACATTTCATCAATGAATCTGACGTCACGTGAAGGAGGTCAATTGATAGCTGAGTGTAGGCGTGAATTCTGCTTGAGTTAACCTTGCCTTGGTGCAGTGCACTGATGCTTGAGACACCTAAAATAGTCTTAAGAAAAGAGATAGAGCGGAGCAAATAGGTAATGAGATAGTGAGGGGTCAAGGGGTTCTATACCTTGTAGACGAGGAAGCAAAGAGGCTAAAGCAAAGAGAGAATTTCTCAAAGACGCTTTGGTGCCTTCACAGTAAATGCTTGCAGTGACACTGAACTTAAAACGAACTCGAATTCCAAATCGTCAAAATATTAAAACAAATCGCAGGGGTAGGACATTATTTTTTCAAAAAAAAAAAAAAAAAAGGGAAAAAGAGGAAAATTTGTTTCTTTTAAAAATACCAAGGAAACCAATAAAAGTTAATAAATACAACATTTTTACAAGAAATCTAAAATTTCATTAATAAATAAAATTATATTGACTGCAATGAAACCAGAAATTAAATCATATAAATATTATCCGAACCTTTATAATATTCCCGAAAAATAATTTTAATGACACGTTAAAGTTAACAAAAGAGAGAAATTCCGGCAATAAATGTTTCCGAAAAAAAATTTGTCGACTAAAAATGGAGGACATATAAAAATATTCAGCTGCTAAAATTGCTGGCAAGAATTCAGATGTCTGAATTATGAAATTACCAAATTTTTAAATTTTCAACAAATCAAATTCCCAAAATGAGTCTGCTAAAATTCTCCAGAATCTTAAAAAATCTTCCAGAGCCTTACATCCCTGTCTATAATCTAATAAAGTCAGGGATCCGAACGAAATTAAAGGTCATTTTTCGATATTTTCCAATTATTTCTGTAAACTCAAAATAATTTGACGAAATATTCAGCTGAATATGAGAAAGTACTGATATATTATAAAATTACCGAGGCAGTACCTCTAGATTATGGGGCATTTTAGTTTTATACAAAAAAGAACGAAAAGAAACGGAACGAAACTTTCGTTACGTTTCTTTTTGTAACGTAACGAACGTTAGAAACGTTAGAAACGTAACGAAAGTTTCATTACGTTTCTTTTCGTTTCCGACGACGTAAAACTTTGATGACACAAAATTATTTCGACATTGCAACTCGGTGGTTCTATAATATTGCAGCACTTTATCGTACTCAGCTGAATATTTAGCTAAACTATTTTGAATTTATAGGAATAATTGGAAAACATCGAAAAATGGCCCTTAATTTCGTTCGGATCCCTGAATAAAATACTCCACAGACTAGACTTTCAAATCCTTTAGAACTCTCCAGAAGTTTCTAAAATCCTTCATGAAATCTTCTGCAATTTTTGACAATGTTCTAGAATTTTCTAGAATATTTTTAATGTTCCATGTACCTACTTGTAGAATCACTCAATCCCTAAAATTGTTCAAAATCCTCTAGAATCTTCAAGATTTTTTTAAACGTTTTAGAATCGTTCAGAGATTTCTGGATTCTTCCAGAATCTTCTAAAATTCTTTAGCATTGTTTACAACCTTTTAAAATTTCCCAGGATTTATTAAAACTCCTACAGAGAGATATCCAGACTTTTTCAGAATTCTAAAATTTTCAAAAACACCCCAAAATCTGTTATGATTTTACACTAAATCCAAAAGTATCATTTTTGATCCGAAGTTGGATCAAAATGTTACAAACAATTGAAAAATACATTACTACTACATAAACATATCTATGTAGTGTTTATATAGTTGTCAACTGTTTATAACGTTTTAATATTTTTGGATTTAGTGTGTTTTCAAAGGCCGAGGATATTGATACGGAAATTTCCGTATAAATAGCATACAACACAAAGGGAGGACGGGCTATTGTTACGGAACATTCTGTAACAATAGCTATTGTTACGGAACATTCTGTAACAATAGCTATTGTTACGGAACATTCTGTAACAATAGCTATTGTTACGGAACATTCCGTAACAATAGCCTCGGCCTATACTATGTTGTGTGCTAGTTGTATGGAAATTTCCGTCACACTAATTTATTTATTATAATCCTTGGAAAATTAATTGGACCTTTGAATAAGAAAAGGGGAAAAGAGAAATTCTCAAAAATGGGGATTTTAGGGGATCTTGAGAAAAATAGGGGGGAAAGGGGATCAGGAGGCTGACTGTGATCTCTGAATTCGTCTTTAAGAATATTTAAGATTTTACAATACACTCATCCCTAGATTATGGGCCAGGTTCGGGGGTAGACTGTCCAAAATCTAATGCTATTAAACTCCAGTTTGAACCGGATTTAAAGCGACGAGCTAGCAGTCTTATGTCAACATTCAGGACCGCGTATATAGTCTCTGAACGTACAAAAGTAAATGCGCAGAGAGTCGTGAT
>JBAGKK010518654.1:0-13413 GCA_037177015.1 Euceroptres primus
CTCCTGTATTGCAGCTTGAATGGAAACTCCACAAAGTGAAGCGCCAAACTACCAACCTGCTCCTCAATATTTACAACACACATTCCGCATAAAACTAACGTTTATATACCCGAATAGCACGCTATTTACTAAAAACATTTGAAACCAATTGTTTAACTTTTACACTTAGAGCGTGTTTGGTAAACATAAAAGCTTAAAAAATTGAAGTTAAAAAACTGACATTTACAATGCTTTCGGCAGTTGCAAAAAAAGAACATTAGGTTCCCTTTGCTTAATAGATAATTTCTAAACTTGTTTAAACAATTAAACCTAAGAACAAAAATCATAAAAAATTAATTTATTTCAATTTTTCTTTTTTAATTTCTAAGAATTTTCTTTACCAGACTTACACCTCATCAGATATCGACATTGTGTTTTTCTAATCCAATCTAACTTGTTATCCCTATTTGCTTAACCAATGAATCTTCTCCGAGTCATCGAAGAACTTAAAATTACCAACATACACAAGCATTGCTTGTGTATGTTTGGGCGACAATGTTGCATTTCAGACCATTGATGTCACTTCCGGAAACACTCCTGAGACCACCCTATTCTCGACAAGCTTTCAAATTTGCCACAGGGCTGGTTTCAGAAAGAACTTTTAGATCAACGTTAGAGTTTGTGATTCTTCTAATACGAAAGCCTCAAAACACTTTTCCATTGTAATTTTGACTATTGATATCACTTCCGGAAACATTCCTGAGGGCCCTTATTCTCAACAAGTTACAAATTTGACTTAGGAGTGGTTTCAAAAAGAATTTCCCAATAAGTGTCAGATATTACAATTTTCAAACAACCAAAGTCCCCAAAAAAATTTTCAATAATAATTCTAACTGTTCATAGCGCCTCCCGAAATCTTCGGCACCTTCATTAACCTTAGGTTTTCAAATAAGACCTAGAGGTGGTTACAAAAAGAATTTCCAGATAATTGTCAAAAATGAGAATTTTCAAAGTATCAGGCTTCCCAAAAAATTTTAAATTGCATTTCTAGTTATTGGCATCATTTCCGACATCCCTCCTGATACAACCCCATTATTCATAAGTTTTTAAATTAGACCTAGGGGTGGTTTAACAAAAATTTCCAGGTTAATGTCAAAAATGAGAATTTTTAAAGTATCAGACCCCTCAAAAAATTTTAAATTGCATTTGTGACTATTGGAATCACTTCCGACAGCCCTCGTGATGCACCCCCATTATCCAAAAATTTTTAAATTAGACCTAGGGGTGGTTTCAAAAAAATTTTCAGGCAAATGTCGAAAATGAAAATTTTCAAAGTACCAGAGTCCCATAAAAATTTTAAATTGCATTTCTGACTATTGGCAGCTCTTTCGAAAACCCTCCTGTGCACCTCTATTATACATAAGTTTTCAAATTAGACATAGGGGTGGTTTCAAAAAGAATTTCCAGATAAATGTCAACAATGAGAATTTTCAAAGTACTAGAGTATAAAAAAATTTTAAATTGCATTTCTGAGTATCAGCATCACTTCCGACAACCCCTCTGATGCACGCCTATTGTCTACAAATTTTCAAATTAGACCTAGGTGTGGTTTCAAATTAGACATAGGGGTGGTTTCAAAAAGAATTTCCAAATAAACGTCAAAAATGAGAATTTTCAAAGTACGAGAGTCCCAAAAAAATCTTAAGTTTCATTTCTGATTACTGGCATCACTTCTGACAACCCTTCTGATACACACCTATTAACTACAAGTTTACAAATTAGACCTAGGGGTGGTTTCAAAAAAAATTTCCAGGTAAGTGTTAAAAATTAAAATTTTTAAAGTATTAGAGGTGAAAAAAAAATTTAAATTGAATTGCTGATTTTGCCATCACTTCTGACATCCCTTTTAAAACACCTCTGTTATCCGCAAGTTTACAATTTAGACCTAGGGGTGGCTACAAAAAGAATTTCCTGATAAATGTCAAAAATGAGAATTTTCAAAGTATCAGGATGCCAAACAAATTTTAAATTGCATCTTTGACTATTGGCATCACTTATGACAAATCTCCTGATTCACCCTAATTATACATAAGTTTTCAAATTAGACATAGGGGTGTTTTCAAAAAGAATTTCCAGGTAAATGTCGAAAATGAAAATTTTCAAAGTATTAGTGCCCCAAAAAAATTTTAAATGGCATTTCAGACTATCAGCATCACTTCTGACAACCCTCCTTCTGCACCTCTATTATCCATTAGTTTGTAAATTATACCTAGAGGTGGTTCCTAAAAAAAATTTTAAGGTAAATGTCAAAAATGAAAATTTTTAAAAGTATCAGACTCCCAAAAAATTTTTAATTGCATTTCTGACTATTGGCATTACTTCCGACAACCCTCCTGATGCACGTCTATTATCCACAAGTTTTCAAATTCGACCTAGGGGAAGTTTGAAAAATTTTTAACATTTTTAACATTTTTAACATTTGTCTGGAAATGCTTTTAAAAACCACCCCTGCGTTTAATTTCAAAACTTGAGGATAATAGGGCTGCCTTAGGAAGGTTTTCAGAAGTGATGTCAATAGTCAGAAATGAAATTTAAAATTTTGTGTGGACCTGGATACTTTGAAAATTCTCATTTTTTAAGTTTATCTGGAAATTTTTTTTGAAACAACCCTTATGTCTAATTTTAAAACTTGCGTATAATAGGGGTAAATCAGGAGGGTTGTCGTAAGTGATGCCAATAATCACAAATGCAATTTAAAATTTTTTTTTACATTTTTGTCATTTACCTTAAATTTTTTTTAAACCACCCCTAGGTCTAATTTGAAAGCTTATGAATAATAGGGGTGTATCAGGAGGGATGTTGTAAATGATGCCAATAACTAGAAATGCAATTTAAATTTTTTTGGGAAGGCTGATACTTTGAAAATTCTCATTTTTGACATTGATCTGGAAATTATTTTTGAAACCACCCCTAGGTCTAACTTGAAAACTTGTGGATAATATGGGTGCCTCATCAGGGTTGTCAGAAGCGATGCCAATAGTCAGAAATGCAATTAAAAATTTTTTTGGGACTCTGATACTTTGAAAATTCTCATTTTTGACATTTACCAGGAAATTCTTTTTGAAACCACACGTACGTCTAATTTGAAAACTTATAGATAATAGGGGTATATCAAGAGGGATGTCGGAAGTGATACCAAGAACCAGAAATGCAATTTGAAATTTGATTGGCACCCTAATACTTTGAAAATTCTCATTTTTGACGTATATTTGAAAATTCTTCTTGAAAACAACCTTAGGTCCATTTAGAAAATTTAAGGATAATAAGGGTGCCTCAGGAAGGCTTTCAGAAGTAATGTGAATAGTCAGAAATGCAATTTAAAATTTTTTTGTACCGTGATACTTTGAAAATTCTTATTTTTGACATTTATCTGAACATTCTTTTTGAAACCACCCCTAGGTCTAATTTGAAAACTTGTGGATAATAAAGGTGCCTTATCAGGGTTGTCGGAAGTGAAGCCAATAGTCAGAGATACAATTTAAATTTTTTTGGATATTCTGATACTTTGAAAATTTTTTAATTTTTCAAATTTATCTGGAAATTCTATTTGAAAACAACCTTAGGTCCATTTAGAAAACTTGAGGATAATAGGGGTGCCTCAGGAAGGTTTTCAGAAGTGACGTAAATAGTCAGAAATGCAATTAAAAATTTTGTTGGGATCGTGATACTTTAAAAATTCTCATTTTGGCATTTATCTGAAAATTCTTTTTGAAACCACCCCTAGGCCTAACTTGAAAACTTGTGGATTATAGGGGTGCCTCAACAGGGTTGTCAAAAGTGATACCAATAGTCAAAAATGCAATTTAAAAATTTTTTGGGACTCTGATTTTTCGAAACCTCTCATTTTTTACATTTACCTGGAAATTTTTTTTGAAACCACCCGTAGGTCTAATTTGTATACTTATGGATAATAGGGGTATATCAGGTGGGATGTCGGAAGTGATTGCAATAACCAGAAATGCAATTTAAGATTTTTTGGGTAGTCTGCTACTTTAAAAATTCTCATTTTTGACATTTATCTGGAAATTCTTTTTGTAACCACCTCTATGAAGAAGCCGCATGAAGATTTCGGGAGGCGCTATGAACATTTAGAATTATTATTGAAAATTTTTTTGGGGACTTTGATAGTTTGAAAATTGTCATTTCTGACACTAATTGGGAAATTCTTTTTGAAACCACCCCTAAGTCAAATTTGTAAACTTGTTGAGAATAAGGGCTCTCAGGAATATTTCCGGAAGTGATATCAATAGTCAAAATTGCAATTGAACAGTGTTTTGAGGCTTTCGTATTAGAAGAATCACAAACTCTAACATTGATCTAAAAGTTCTCTCCGAAACCAGCCCTGGGGCAAATTTGAAAGCTTGTGGAGAATAGGGTGATCTCAGGAGTGTTTCCGAAAGTGACAGGAATGGTTTGAAATGCAACATTGTCGCCCAAACGGGAGGGTCGAGGTTGCATAGAGGGAGGATAAAAGTTATACAAATAATTAACGCAGTCCTGCTAATGCAATGCTTGTGTATGTTGGTAATTTTTAGTTCTCTGGTGACTCGATGAAGATTCATTGGTTAAGCAAATAGGAATTACAAGTTAGACTGTATTAGAAAGACAGAAGGTTGATATCTGATGAGGTGTAAGTCTGGTAAAGAAAGTTCTTAGAAATTGAAAAATAAAAATTGAAATAAAAAATCATTTTCTTTGATTTTTGTTCTTAGGTTTATTTGCTTAAACAAGATTAGAAATTATCTATTTAGCAAAGGGAACCTAATGTTCTTTTTCTGCAACTGCGGAAAGCATTGTAAATGTCAGTTTTTTAACTTTAATTTTTTAAGCTCTTATATTTACCAAACACGCTCTAAGTGTAAAAGTTAAACAATTGGTTTTAAATGTTTTTAGTAAAAAAGTATCCTATTGTAAGTTGTAAGATTGAGGAGCAGGAATGTAATTCTTACAGGAATGTAAGAATGTAAGTTGTAAATATTGAGGAGCAGGTTGGTAATTTGGCGCTTCACTTTGTGGAGTTTCCATTCAAGATGCAATACAAGTGGCACCCGATGTGGTCGGCGGCGTGCGCTTGCGGCGGCTGCACTTACACTTTACGTGGGGGCACCACCCTCGGTGTCTGAAATATTTAGGTGAATAGTTTTTTCCAAAGATTTACGTTCAATCAGATTGTTGCAGGAGTACGTTTGGAATCAGTTACTTTTAGAATTATAATTTCATTCAGTGATTTGACCTTTATTAAGATTGTATTTCACGAAGTCTTTATAAATTCAAGGTTTTCGTCAATTTAATATCCAGTATGCCTAATACAAGCGACGGACATCGTGATAGATGCTGCAATCCGTACAAAAATTTTGGTCTTACGGGTCCCAGAGGCAAAGATTTGAGATTAATATCTAAGAATCTCAAACGAAAATTTCCGGATCTTCTCGACAATACTAAAATTTTTGTCCATTGCAGAAGGGCCAAATGTGAATGTGGTGATTTAGATTCTCAAACATCTCGTAATTTATCGGATGCTAGTCAAAATGATTTTGATATGGATCAAAATGAATCTTTCAATTCTGATTCTTCAACACCATCTAAAGTTAATAATACCGCAATAGTTCGTTCACAAAGAGAAATTGAATTAGAAGACATGTTAAGTAGATTGAAAGAGAAATTTTCTATCTTGCAGATTAATGATCCTCAAAAATTGAGTATTCTTTCAATAGCTCCAGAAGCATGGAGTGTTTGAGCTTCATTCAAAATTTAGATATAATGCCTGTAGGTATTGCGGGTTGTTCGATTCAGGGACTGCGTTCCCACTTTTTACCAAGATAGCCGGCCGCGCTGCTGGGCCTCAGTACCCACACCTCTCTTGCGCTCGAGTGATTCGGTTTTCCGACGCGCAAATTGCAAATATCCAATTATTCCATATCTTCAATCAAAAACTCAGGACAATTATTGTGAACTATATTATTCTCTGTATTAAAGACTGTAGTGTAATTGAATACGTGATGTACGATGCCAAATAAATTCTAAATAATAAAATTTTAGTGAACATCCAGTGTCTTTCAATCTGTTATAAGAAAGTGTGAAACAATCATTCAGTTTGGAATATTGGTCCTTCGAGCCGGATATTTTGTATAGTGAACTAGTGAGTAATCGAAGATTTACAGTGTGAATAAGAATTAGTGTAAACATTCGAAAATTTCGAAGTCAGTTATCGGTGAGTGCACAAAGTGTGTTTGTGTGATTGTAGTAGAGACCGTCATCCTGCAAGGTCAAACTTGTCGGCATGAGTCACCAGCATTCAGTGACGTCAGCCAGTTAGTGGCAGTGGAGGGAGAACAACCAGAGAAATCTACGCTACGGCGTTCTCACAGACACGTTCAAAACGGATCAAGCCAAGTACGGGAGGGGAAATTAGCTGTGGTAACTTGGCAGGTTAAGAGGTTCTCCGCAGCATTCAGGAAGACACTGTTACTCAGCCAGGGGTGCTCACATCATAACCTCCGTCATGGCTACACGTGCAGAGCTTGTTAATCGGCGCGGTGTACTCAAAGTTAACGTTACAAGGCTGCATACTTACATCTTATCTTTGGCTCCAACGGATCCAGTGGAGGAACTAAAAGAAAGGTTTGCCAGAGTCATGTCTTCATTTGACGAATTTGATACCATCCAGACGACGATAGTTCTACTCGACGTCCAAGCAAGAGAGGAAGTCAACGAGAATACAGAAAGGGAAATAAGCCAATACAGATTGGACTTTGAGGACTTATACTATTCGGTTGTAACGCTAGCCAAAAATAGGATCAAAGCAACGGAAAGACCAGCAGGGTCTTCACAGCCAACACAAGCAAGTCAACCACAAGATCATACACAAGCAGGTACCACCAATCAAGTTTCTGTCACTTAAAAATATGATCTACCCAAAATGACACTTCCAACATTCAATGGAGACTACGAGCAGTGACAGTCTTTTCATGATTTATTCAAGTCGATTATCCAGGAACAAACTTCAATATCAGGAGTCATCAAATTGTGCCATCTCCGCGCATCACTCACGGGAGATGCTGCCAAAATTATTGAATCGTTGTCAATTACCGAAACCAATTATGTAGTAGCATGGAAACTCGTGTGTGACCGATATAAAAAAAAGCGGCTGCTAGTGTCACAGCACACAAGGGCACTACTGAGGCTGCCGACTTTGTTCAAGGAAGCACATACTGAGCTACGCAAGTTTGTCAACGAGGCTCGTCGTCACATTGAGGCTCTACGAGCTCTTTAGGAACCTGCCGACACCTGGGATACGATCCTCATTCAACTACTCACCGACAAGTTGGACAAGGCCACGATCCGAGAATGGGAGATGCGTAACGATGATGATGCTGTTCCCACTCTCAAAGAACTTTTAGATTTTTTATCACACAGTTGCGGTGCTCTAGAGGCAGTGTATTCTACGGATTCAACGACGCAGTCGACCACTCAGGCAAGGTCAAATCAATCGTCATCATTCAACAATATCAAAGGTAAACAATTCAGTAAATCAGTGAAGTTCCCTGCGAGCAAATCACAGGCAAATCTCGCTCAAGGAAATGGCTTAACAAGTGCGGGATGCCAAATCCACTTTACGCCTTTCCTGAGTTCAAGGTTCTCAGTGCCACACAGCGCGTCTAGGAGGTACATGCCTTAGAACTCTGCTTGAATTGTTTAAGAAGAGCGCACCCTGACAGTGAATGCAAGGGTTCATGCAGAGTCTGCTTTCAGAAGCATAACACACTTCTCCATTCAGAAGCAAGCAGTTCGGAAGGGCACACAAGTTCAGACCCTTCTAAATTATTTTCCCACACTGCTGCGGTGACAGTGCTGACCACACGATCGGGATACGAAACACTTCTCGGATCAGCTGTCATCAACATTCGGTATCATCGAGGAAGACCACACACCTGTCGAGCCTTGCTTGATAGTGGATCAACATCGCACTTCATGACAACAGACTTACGCACGCGACTACAGCTGACGATCAGGAATCAAGAGTTTGAAATTGGAGGAATCGGAGGCACGTGCACTCAAAGTGCTTCTCTCACAGAGGCTACAATTGGTTCACGTTTCAACGCATTTTTGACAAAATTGAATTTCTTGGTTATGGATAAAGTCACAAACGATCTGCCAATCTTGACAGTTGAAGAACAACAATGTACCATACCTCCCAATATCAAACTCGCCGATCCGGAGTATCATGCAGGAGGCACTGTTGACATCATTATTGGAATAGGCATTTTTTGGGAACTAATCTGCGTGGGACAAATCAAGTTGGAACGTGGACTGCCAGTGTTACAAAAGACGAAGCTGGGCTGGATAATTGCAGGTGACCTCTCAAATTTTTCAGGAACCCGAAGGGGATTGTGCAATCTAAGCATGAGCAGACTAGCGAACCAGATTAAGAAGTTCTGGCATATTGAAGAAGGATTCAATCAACAACACATTCTGTCTACTGAGGAATCTTTTTGTGAAGAAAACTTTAAAAAGAACCTCACACGAAGTGCAGACGGACATTTCACCATCAGACTATCGCTACGCGAGGATCCACAGGTCTTAGGAGATTCATTTAATCAGGCTTTGAAAATATTCGTAGGCCTTGAACCTACTCCTCTGTCATTCAGGAAATTCAGGATTTGAATCACATGACAGCAGTGCAACCAAACAGCAGTGTCTCTAAAGGACAACAAGGTCAGGTATGTCATTCCACACCACGCTGTGTTGAAACCAAACAGCTTAACAACTAAACTGAGGGTTGTTTTCAATGCATCTGCAGAAACTACCTTTGGCAAGTCACGCAATGATTCATTATTGACCATTGAGCAAGGTCTTCTGTCTCTTGTCCTACGTTTCAGGCTTCACAGGTATATGTTGGCAGCTGAAATCGAAAAGATGTACCGCCAAGTCTGGGTAGATGCAGCTAATCGGAATTTACAATGTGTTGTGTGGAGAGCTGAGCCTACCGATCCAATCAAGGTTTTCCAGCTCAATACGGTCACATTTGGAACAGCAGCAGCTCCTTTTTTTAGCAACCAGGTGCCTGAAGGAAGCAGCGAACTTAGTCAAGGACAAATATTCATTAGCATCCAGAGTGATCGCTAATGAATGATCACCGGTGCTGACAACCTCCAGGCAGCTTGGAACATTCGCAACCAGGTCACATCATCATTAAAGGAGGTAGGATTCCGCCTTCGTAAATGGTGTTCAAACAGTCCAGAGTTGTTGGGTAACCAGGACCAGAAATCTTCAACGTCCTCACCAATGGTCGAGCTTGGGAGTCAGGAAGGGTCTAAAACTTTGGGAATCCGTCGGCATCCATCAGCAGACCACTTACAATACAACATCAACATTGATGTGAAATCCAGAACGGTCTCGAAGAGAACCATTCTCTCAGAGAGCGCTCAAATATTTGATCCTTTTGGCTTACTCGCACCAGTCATCATTCGGGCAAAAATTCTCATGCAACAGCTGTGACAACTGAATCTAGGCTGAAACGAGGCGGACTCTCAGGATATCTACACTTAATGGATGCAATACAGACAAGATTTGGAATCACTCAACGAAATTCAGATACCAAGACGAGTCATCGAAGCAGAATACGACAATCTACAACTCCATGGATTTGCTGACTCATTAGAAACGGCCTACGGTGCATGCATTTTCCTGCGAGCTACGGATGCATCGGGTGTCACTTCAGGTCGATTACTCTGTGCAAAGTCTCCGATAGCACCGCTGAAACAACAAACTCTGCCGAATCTGGAACTCTGTGCAGCCTTGTTGCTTGCAGAACTAGTTCAGACAGTCAAGGAATCGCTAGAATTGGCTGATCTTCACGATACGTTCTGGTCAGACAGCGAAATCTTGCTTGCATGGCTAGCAAAGGAACCGAGGAATTGGAGCACCTTCATCGCCAACAGAGTCAGTAAGATTCAACAGCTTACTGATGTCAGCCATTGAAGGCATGTCCCAACTGAAACCAACCCAGCTGATCTTGTGTCCAGAGGACTACCACCAAAGGAACTCGTCGAGAACTCTTTGTGGTGGACAGGACCACCATGGTTGCACTTGGAACCCTCACACTGGCCCAGTGAAGGACAACTACTAGAGGAAGTGCCTGGACAAAGGAAACAGGCCATGTGTCATCTCAGTGTGCCCAACAGCGTATGTTTGACCATCACTCAACTCTATAAAACTTTCTACAAGCAACAAGTTCACTCTTCAGAGTTCATCCGACCATCACCGGAGCCAATCAAGAAGGTTTTGATGAAACTTTTTCCACCTACGAACTTCATCGGGCACTGTCTATCCTGATCAAAGTCAGCCAACGAGAAGAATTCACAGCAGAACTAGAATGTTTAGAACGCAAGGCTCCTCTCGGATCAAAAAATCGTTTGCTTGGATTAAATCCATTCATTGATAGAGATGGTCTTTTACGAGTGGGAAGTCGATTGGAAAATTCAGACAGACCTGAGGATCAGAAGCACCCTCTCATCCTGGCTCTTAACCATCGATTGACGAAGCTTATAATTGTGACCAAGCACGAACGAATGCTACATGCTGGGCCGCAGTCAGTTTTGGCTAATCTTTGACTGAGATATTGGATCATAAGAGGACGGAACGCAGTAAAGGATGTCATCCAAAAGTGCAATTCTTGTGTTCAAGTGAATCCAGTTTCCATCATTCCTCAGATGGGACACCTGACAGCTGACAGAACCAATAAGGCTAGACCTTTTTTGAACTCAGGAGTAGATTATGCGGGGCCAATTTCCATCAGGACCGGTAATAGACGCAGTTAAACAACAACCAAAGGATACATTGCAGTCTTCGTTTGCTTCTGTACGAAGGTAATCCACTTGGAATTGGTCACTTCCTTGATAGCAGCAGCGTTTCTCAGCGCTCTTAAAAGATTCATAGCCCGCCGAGGCAATCTAGCTAATCTCTACTCGGATAATGGGACCAATTTTGTTGGAGCCGCTAGGGAACTACAGGATCTCGAAAAAACTCTACAATCAACAGAACTGAAAGGGAATTTGCGTGCTGAGGGAATCAAATGGCATTTCATTCTTCCACGATCACCACACTTCGGCGGTTTCTGGGAAGCTGGAGTGCGATCCGTCAAACACCATCTTCGTAGAGTCTTGGGAGATTCACTCTTCACTTTCGAGGAATATTATACAGTCCTGACCCAAATCGAGGCCTGCCTCAATTCAAGGCTGATCACCTATCTCTCAGATAGTAGATTCACTGCCGTTAACTCCAGGACACTTCCTTATAGGAGAGCCGTTGGAGGCTCAGCCAGAAGAAGATGTCACTAAGGTTTCAGATAATCGTCTGAATGTCTGGGAGCAATTGCAAAAAATCAGACAGCTTTTGTGAAAACGATGGCATGTGGAGTATTTGAGCAGTCTTCAAGAACAAACCAAATGGCGACATAATTCAACAGACCTACTAAACATGGACGACGTTGTCCTCCTGAAAGATGAAAACCTCCCTCCTTTGAAATGGGTGGTGGGAAAGGTTTCCGTTTTGCATCCTGGAAACGACGGAGAGATTCGTGTGGAAACAATAACCACAGCGACTGGTGATTTCAAGCGAGTAGTAACAAAATTATGTGTTTTGCCTCGCAAAGATGAAAGTGTCTAGAGACAACTGGACTTCTCATGTCATTTTCATGTGCAATTAATATGTTTTCATATCAGTATCGTATTATCCAATGTCAGTTTTGAAAGCCTATCCTCAAGTCTTCCAAAGGGGGGACGATGTTTGAGCTTCACTCAAAATTTAGATATAATGCCTGAAGGTATTGCGGGTTGTTCGCTTCAGGGGCTGCGCCCCACTTTTTACCAGGATAGCCGGCCGCACTGCTGGGCCTTAGTACCCGTACCTCTCTTACGCTCGAGTGATTCGATTTTCCGACGCGCAAATTGCAAATATCCAATTATTCCATATCTTCAACCGACAAACTCAGGACAATGATTGTGAACCATATTATTCTCTGTTCAGTGCAATTGAAGACTGTAGTGTAATTAAATACGTGACGTATGATGCCAAATAAATTCTAAATAATAAAATTCTAGTGAAAATCTAGTGTCTTTCAATTTGTTATAAGAAAGTACGAAATAATCATTCAGTTTCAAACATGAAGCGTTAATAAAATCGCAAAAGAATTCAGCTGCATTAGGCGAATTGCAAAAAAAGCTAATGATCTTAGAATTTCGAAAGGGGTTTTACCAGACACTACAGCGAAGTCTCCTTTTATTAGATTTGCGGAGACTCTGCGATAAGTATAAAGAAAGTCACCCAGAATTTCTAGTGAGCTTCAGCAAATTCGCACAACTTCGTCCGAAACATTGCATTCTTGCTGGGCCCAGCGGAACCCATTCCGTCTGCGTTTGCACGATCCATCAGGATATTAAATTGATGTTGGATGCTATTGACATTAAGCAACTCACGCAGAATTCGGAAAACCCGATAAGTGGTTATAAAGGCTGCTTACGAGAAATCACTCATAAGAATCGTGGTGTGAATGACGGTGAAAATCGTAATGTAAATTGCTTTCTTGACGCATGTGAAAAATGTCCAGGAATTGAAAGTTTTTCACAACTTCTACAACCATTATTGGAAGGAGAAAACATCGATAATGTACAATTCAGTATCTGGACTGCGACAGACAGGGCGACTCTACAAACTCAAATACTCCCCAAAACAGACTTCGTAGAAGAATTGTGTAATAAGTTATTGGTTTTAAAACCTCATTCATTCATCTCCAAACAACAGTCGCAGTACTTTTAATTTTGAGAAGAACAATCTGGATGAGGACGATGTTCTCATTGTATTGAATTTCAGTAAAAATTACAAATACGTAGTTCAAGATGCATCACAAGCGTTTCATTTCAATAACAACCAATGTATTGTATTCCCTGTAGTATACTACTATAAGGGAAACTCAGAACTGAAACACAAGAGCATAATATTCTCATCAGATAGCACGCACTACGATACAGTTTATACAGTTCAAAAAATGTTGATACCATATGTGAAACGAAGTCTTCGCGTAAAGAAAATCATTTATTTCAGCGATGGCGCAAAACAACATTTCAAGAATAAGTTTCAGATGGTTAATCTCATTCATCATCAAGAATAATTTGGTATCAAAGCTGATTGGAGTTTCTATACAACTGCGCATGGTAAAAGTGCTTCAGATTTTACGGACGCCGCATGGGGTCTTCTCATATTTTTCGTGCGCCACTGGCGTAGGCCTAGAGTCGTAGATGGTTATTCTGCTTGTAGCAGGTGTCGAGAATGTGAATGTAGAAGGAAACTTCAAGAAAATATAGAAATACATTTTGT
>JBAGKK010518665.1:0-13412 GCA_037177015.1 Euceroptres primus
GGAAAAAAATTTGCTTGAAAAAGATGTAAAAATCTCTCATTATCGAAATAGAGAGAAAGATTTAACTTCATTTTTTTTCTAGCCAAGATAGTCTCATTTATTGCAACGATGTAGATGGACTAATAAATATTAAAAATGTATTCTTCTTTGTGTGTTTTTGTAAGCCCTTTCCGGGACGGTGTATAAGTTTAAATATTAAATGCTTTTACTCAAGGCGCATATTAAGAGGGCAAAAACTACTTTTAAGAATTTTCCGTCAGCTCAGAAGGTATTCTTGCGTTGCAGAAGTGGAAGAATGAAAAGGATTTTCGTGATTAAAGGAAATTTATGATATTATTCGAGATAAAGAATTTTCAAATTATTATAGAATAGAGGATGATTTCACTCTCTTTCTTTGTTTCATGATAATTTTCAAATTTCTCATCTCGGATATCTTATATTTCTTTTAATCCGAAAAAAAAATTTTTTATTTCACTACTTTTGCATCGCAAGAAATCGTTCTGAGCCGCAGAAAAATTTAGAAATGTACATTTCTCCTCTTAATAACCCTAGGCCTTAAAGTAAAAATACTTGGAAAGGATCGTACCGTACTTGAATGGAAATTTAGCCTATCCTCGGATCAGATTCAGGTTTTCAGGAGAGAGAGTACTCGTCAAAATAAAAAACTTTTTAATAGGATCCTATGCTTTAAAACCCATAGTTTTCGATATATAGCCGTATGAAGTTGCAAGACACTATATACTGATTTTCCATTATTTTGCAAATTGGCTTAATGTACACCTAGGATGTTATGCAGCAGGATGTTTTATGTTTGTTGCAATCATTTGCAGCATTATATCAATAATTATTATAATTTAAAAATAAAAAAAAATTTACCCAGAATATTTTTATTTTTATTTTTTACGCTTTGCCAAAAGTGTCTCAGCATCATACTTACATTCTTTTTTCTTCATTTCATTACGATTATGTAAAAAAAATACCGTACTGAGACACCTTTAGCAACACTTTCATCTAAGGCCCAATAGTTGGACACCTACTATTCCTATGTTTATTCGTTAATGGATAAACGCTTCTAGACTGCTCTCGCGATTTAATGCGGGTTTCGGGTATGACCTGAATGGCTTTCGGATAAAATCGAGAGTCTCCCAAACTTAAACAGTCAGGGCCGTATAAACTATTTGTTTGATTTTTGTCAAGAGTAAAAAATATGTTTTAAATATAAGTTTAATTTAACGTTTACTTCAATTTTAAGTTTTATTTAGTTATTATTTTTTAATTATTATATATAACGCATAACCAAAACACTGAAAACGAACTGAAGCGAACTGACGAAATTATCCGCTAAGGGTAGAGCCCGCTTTGTGGCTACGGTACTACGAAACTCCGCTGAGCTCACAGCGCCTTTCTCTCGTCCCCTTGGACTCCTCGCCAACGGCGAAAATTTGTGGAACGAATTATGTCAAGGGGAATTATATCGCGAGAGCAGTTTATTTGTATTTTTATTTTTAATCGACGGAGATTCTTTCTTTTTATGTTCTAAAAGGTATAAATATGTTGGTTTTTACGTTACATTTACAATATTTTGACGTTCTTTTTTTCTTGAAAACAATTTTTTTTAAGTGGTAGGTATGTGAGGACAGTAATTCTCATTTTGAAATAATATCGCCAAATATAGCTTAGTTCACATAATCGCTAATTGAAGACTTCCGTGCAAATGAAATGAGCAAATATGCATTTTAGGTTAGACTTCTGTCACTTTTCTGAATATAAAATAAAAATAATAATAAATACCTATCTTTCCAGTTAGGTTTGTAAACATCTTTCTTGCTTATCATAGTGCAAAATACATATTCATACTCATAAACCGAACCGGAAGGAAAAGCATTTATGAATTTAATTTGAGATTTAGGAGAGTGTCAAGTGACTAATCCAAAATGCAGATGGGTGATTGTTAAATTGAAGGCAAACTTGAAGTCCCGTTATTATCAAACTTATACGGAAACTCCTACTGTTGTTTTTATGTATTTAATAAATACTTATTATCATTCTGTATAAAGTAGTCCATTCGTTTTTTTTTCATATTTATTCCCATTTACTTTAAATTAATATGAAAACGCCTCAAATCTCATTCGCATACGGTGTCCCAAACTCACTCTGCGCAAAGATAAAATTATTTTCTTCGTTCCTTTGAACAGAAAACTGGAAACCACTTAAAGTATCATGTTTGTGAACCTTAGAGGTACAAAAGTGTAATTTCTGCATTTTTTAAAAGAGAAAAACAGTATTACGAAAACCTTAAGATTTCCCTCGATATTTATCATTTTATTTCTCATTGGCGTACGACCCGTTTCATATTAACACGTTGTAGCTGAAGTTTAATGATAAACACAAAAATGTTAAACGTATTGGGAAGAACAATATTCTATAAAATTAAACTTTATATTTTTAAGTGTTTTTCGGAATCGAATATTAAAATTGAAAATTGCAAATTGACAACAGTAATTTCATTGGCGTGCGTCTTCATAATATCAGTCTTCGAAAGGAAAAAAAACATTATAAAAACCAATGCATCACCTGCTTTGGGAAGTGGGCGTTTATAATTGGACAATTTTTTTCAATTAGAATGTGTTAAATTTTTTAAAATATTAAAACAGGAGTCGACATGTACGAAAGCTTGTATCTGCGCGAGCGCGTAGGTCCTGGACCGGTTTGCTTATATTATTTCCTAACTTCGAAAGGAATCTTGAAACCATGTGAGCGATGTGAACTAAATATCTTATTTATTATTCATTTATTATCTATTAAAAAATTAGATTTTCACATTTCCTTTTCTGATGGTTATCTCAGGTGTGAAATGTGAATAACGTAATCGGTTTTGTACTTTTAAAAACCTTGCGCTCTTTTCACAGACCTCCTAACCTCCAATCCATTTACCATATTTCAATTACAATTCTTATTACTATTTTTTATTTTTATAAGTGCCCTTTTCAGATTTCAAATTTTTAGATGTGACAAGATCAGTTTTCATTATTTATTATTAAATTCTTAATAAAAATATGATTGCCACTTTAATCGCTCAAGTTTGCCTTCAATTTAACAATCACCTAGATACGCCCATTTTCATTTGCACTGCATAAGAATACAAGCTTGTAGATCTTAGGGGATCAGCAGAGAAAAAAGATAGTGCACTCTTTGTCAACGACGAATTTCAAACAACTTTAAAAAAATTGTTTTCAAGAAATAAAACGTAAAACATAACGTAAAAAACAATATATTTATACCTTGCAGAGAGCAAAAAGAAAGAATCTTCGTAGAGTTAAAAAAAATACAAATAGAATCGTTTATTTATTAACGAAGAAACATTCGAAAAGTAGGTGTGATAAGGGCATAAATGTCCGATCATTTAAATCTTTCTTGCTTAAGCGAAACATTTAATTAATACGTATTTACGAGTCACCCGTTGTACACGCCGTGACCCGGGCGATCAATATCGCTGAAGTACCTCTGTTGTCCGCTAGGCGGCAGGCAGTCGAGTCCATCGACAAGCGAGCACGCGATTCTGTGGCATATAAGACGCCACGCAGCGCAGTGCAAATCAATCTCTCCCTGGTCGAGCCATTGAACAGCACACCACCTCGAGCTCTCCTAAATAGGTGAGAGCTCACCCCACCCTCTTGCTTGACACTCCTTACTACAACGGGACTCGGCATTCTGCAGTCTCGCAGCCAAGCATCTTTTTTGACCAAATAAAGGGAGTACATGATACAAAACCGACTTTTTTACTTACCTTCATCATCCTCTCGTAAACGTGCCGTTCCCAGCGCCTACTTCACCTAGTGGCGATCGGAAGCAGCGAATCTCCCACCAAATCAAACCGTAGCGGCAGAAGGCCAGGCCTATGTGACCAGAGCGTATCCACCATCACCAGGAGGTTGGGTACCAGGACGGTCATCATCCCGGCGCACGCAGACCCTTAGAAGACCTTGAGTGGCAGCTAAACGTCGATACCACTACCATGGGAGAAGAACCACCCAAACTTCTCAGATACCCTCGCGTTCTCTGAACGTACGACACGGCTAAGTCCGCTCGTGGATTAGCCGTGCTCGAGAGACCACCCCGAGTACGTCTCAATTCCCTCCCACACGCCTTGGGTCGGGGAATTAACCGGTGTCAACAGGTGCCGAACGTGGGGCCGACGAAATTAAACTGAGCAACAGGAGTTGCCTTCCCACGCACGCTCAAGAGCTAGCCTCAATCGATGCCACGACGGCCTAGACGTCGGACCAGGTGCTGTGTCTCCAGGATCTCTTACGTCGACCTACGAAAACGGTTCTCCAACCCTGAAGTCGGCGCTATTTCGTCGAGAAATCAACACCCCAACAGCACCCTCATGTCTAGTCGACCACGACAGGTTTTCAGACCACTCGACTACCCGGGCACCCCGGAACGTCATCCCAGATCCGTAGTCATCCGCATCAGCCTGAAAGAGCATCGAGAATCATCTACTTCCAGGAGTACTGAAACACCCGGTTGCATCCAACCAACCGAACATCTCGAAGAAGAACGTTCAAGAGGGAATTCTCTGAAAACAACCCTTTCGACTATGAGGATTACGTCCCAAGCTGTGACTGCAAGCTGTATTCCTCATAGACCGAGGCAACCGTCAGCGACATCTATAAAGAAACCCTCCGCCTTTCGTCCCTAGAAAAGGTGGGAGAACGACAAACCTGCCTAGGCAGAATGCTACGAACTGCTCTTAGTGATCGTAGATCCTCAATTCTGAATCAGGCCGCATCCGACCAACTGCCGGCTACTGATGGCGAACCACACTCGTCCGCTGACACTACCTCCTCATCTGAAGTACTCGGAGTTAACCACAGTGGGAACCCCTCGACCATGACCTGCAGGACCTCATCAGCAATGAGGAAAGACGTCTCGCAATTCTCGAGGATGGAGGCCACCAGCCTGGCCCTGGACCTCAACTAAATCCAGCAGGTGAACCAAACGTCCAGCGGCAATTCCAGGAGTAATGGCCAACCTACCTGTACCAACACCAGCGCAGGATCCACAAGTTGGGCAGAATGCACCTCCCAACCGTCCACCCCGCCAAGCAGCCGGCCAGGCACCCTGGGTCAACTGGCAAGAACTTCAGGCCCTTCTGCAGGCAGTGCCAGCTCCACCATTGTCCCTCCCAGAATTCCACGGAAGGGACCATGAAAGCCCCACCATCTTCACGATGAACATGGTGGCTTATTTTCAAGCGGTGGGGACCCTGGACAACCAAAGAGACAACGTAGTGACACAGGGCCTCCACGATAAGGCGGCCAAATATTGGGACGCCTACCGCGGACTTCCCTTCGAGTGAACCAGCTTCACCGAGCTCTTCCGGCTATCCGCCAGAGAATTAGGTCCTAACAGCCTCGGACCCTCTCCGAATTGATGACCCAATCCGTCGAAGCAGAATTCGATGAACAAGTCGCTTTCTCATCCACCACACGTCGCAGTGACGCTTCGAACAACCAACAACCCATCTCTCGAAAGTGTCGATACTGACCCTAGTATCATATGCACCGAGACTGCCCTGTCCTCAAAAAATCGAAGGAAGAATCTAAGCCCAAATAGGAAAACTGGAGAAGGGGGGCGCCCGAAAGTCGCCTCGCCCGCCAGTAAGAATAATGACTACCCTAAGACGGAAGGGGTACCTTCCTTACTTCCACATACACATGAAAGACCGGAAGCTGAAGGTACTTGTAGATACTTCCTCATCAGACAACTTCATCCATCCCCGGCACCTGAACAGGTCCCAGCGCCAACAGATGCAAGCCTGTCTAGAACGAGTGGACGTAGCGAAGGTTGGCACCAGCTGGCAGCCTACATATTCTGGGATGAATAACTTATATATAATATATAAATATATATTAATATAATAAATATATATATATATAATTGTATATATATATATATTAATTATAATAAATATAATTAATATAATAAAATAACCTTTGAGTTTCCTAGTCAACGGCCGATCCATTTCGTCCAACTTTCTCGACAGCAGCGAGATTGAAGATCCTGTGGTTCTAGGGGACCCGTGCATTGAAGAACAAGGCATCATATACGACAGCCTCCAGAAGTGCCTATACGTAGGTTTCAAGAACCGTTTCACGATTTATTGTGAAACGGCAAACCTACGATACCAAAAAACTGAACCAAAAATAACAAACACTCTTTTGGAAGTCCCTGAAGAACACCGAGCGGCCTTCCAAGACGTTCTAAAACGATTCAAGGCTACAGTGCACCCCTCGGGAAAGCTCACGCAAACCCACTCCGCCGAACACCAGATCGAGCTGACGACATCCCGACCCTTCCGACTTCGTCTATATTCCTGCTCGGAAGAGAAAAGGAAGATCATCTGGTGACAAGTCCAAGAGATGCTGGCTAACGGCATAATCGAACCAACCAATTCATAAAAAAAATGGGAAACCGCGGTTTTTTGTCGACTATCGGCGGCTCAACTCCATCACTGTCGATTCGCCTCAGGAACTACCGAGGCCGTTTTAGGGACCAGAAGGTGCCAGTCGTATACGACTGAGTGTATGCCAGTCGTATACGACTGGCACCTTCTAGTCCCTAAAGCGGCCCGAGAAAAAGTCCTAAATGAGTACCACGACTCAGGACTAGCAGGGCATCCTAGAGCAGCAAAAACTCTCCGGGCCATCCACCAGCGCTTTTACTGGCCCAAGTTAAAGTAGGAAGTACGCGACTATATCAGAAGCTGCTACCTCTGCGCCTATTGCAAGCCAACACGAACAGCACGGAGAGACCAACAACGTCCACGGCAGCCGAAGAACCCATGGAAAACAGTGGCCCTCGACCTCATGGGCCCATACTCCCGCAGCCCATGAGGGAAGACCACTCTCCTAGTAGTCACGGACCTCTTCTCCAGATGGGTGGAAGCATACACTCTGGGGGACGCTAAACCCCACAAAATCGTCAAGATTCTAAAAACTTAGGTGTTCTCTCGCTTCGGGTACCCCCGAGCGCTACTAACTGACAGCGAAACTCAGTTCACCGGTAGCCAATGGATTCAGGCATGTGAAAAATGGAATTTTGCATCGTGGACGACTCCCATCTATCACCCTCGTGCCAACCCTACGAAGCGCCGGAATCAAGAACTAAAGAGAATGCGTCTCCGACTTACTTTTCGGAAACATAAAGACTGGGATCTGGAGATCTAAGAGATACTTTTTAACTTGAGAACTCGGTGCAATGCCGCAACAGGCCTCACTCCTAGCGAAGCACTCTTCGGAACTCCCTTCAAAAGGCCAGAAGAATGAACCATCCCTACTCCTGCGTTCTTACCTGCTACTAACTCCAGGGATTCCCGGATAAAACAGGTGAGGCAGCACCAGACGGAGTACCTGAAAAAGAATGCCGGAGAAACACCTGTCACAACCCAGCCGTACTTCAAGATCGGCGACCAAGTCCTCATCCGTTCTCATGAACTTTCCAACGCCGCCAGAGGGTTCAACGCAGCATTGGCATCTCTCCAAAAAGGACTATTTACCGTGATAGAACGAGTTGGTGGACAAGCTAACGAGATAGACCGTATCGATAGAGTAGCAAGATTGCACTCTACCAAAATTTATCCTGCACACACCACAGTCGTTCAACCAGAGCTGCCAACCCCTGACACCACTTCAGTCCCGGAGCAACAGTTCAATCAACCACCCGAGGGTAAACCTCATGTCTTAGGCATCGGGTCACCCTCGAAACCACTACATTCCAAGCGGTTCGAAAACAAGGACAACGCTCCAATCTTCAGCTCCTGTAACCTTACGCAGGCAGCCCACCGTCTACAGAAGGCAAAGCTTACGCCACGGATAGACATCGAGTCAACACCCTCTGAAACACTACATTCAGAGGGGTTCGAAACCTGGACACCAGTCCAACTTCAATACCTGGCCAGACCCCAAACTCGAGTCCTGCAACCATACGCAGGCAGCCAACAGTCTACAGGCGACACCGGGGTAAGCTCCGAAAAAGGCGACATTTCCACCAAAACAAGGAATCAAACAAGACTCTCCGATCGCCAAACGTCGTCAAAGGTGGCCAAGGAAGAGGCGGGGGAATGCGAGGGATGACTTAGGAGAATGGGGGTGTCGCAGCAACCCTTCCAAGGGATGCAACCACCAAAACGTCGGGAGAGGCCGAAAGGCAGGGCTGAATAGATCCAACCAACGAGGGAAGTTCCCACGGCAGCTCTATGTTGGAGAGGGCGGCCTAAACAGTGACCCGAGATACTTGCGAAGGAAGTCCCCGCGAAAAAGGGCAACCTAAACAGTAGTCGGAGTCACCATCGTTGGAGAAACCCTCGCTGGCAGCGAAACGCCCCCGAGGTCAGTCTAGGAAAAGGCCGCTATTTAGTCCTCCTGCCCAGTTTGATCGACGCTACGAAAATCTTTCAGAATTTCAACGTCACCGACTTAGTAGCAGCCTCATCAAACCATTGTAAATACCTTTTGTATGTATGCGCAGTATACCACCTTCTTGTTTACTCCAAGATAGATCTTCTATCCTCGATCCCCCCATGGACGGGGGGTCCCTCTCTTTACTTGCTCCGTCAAAACTTAACTCCACCCAAGAAAGGATAAACCTCGGGGTGGTTAAGTTCCGACGAGACAAGAGAAGCAGCTCCCCCCTCTCTGGAGTGGTCGAGGACTAGAGAGCCTTTTCATCAGTCTTTTGCCCTCGTCATAGCCGTAATTTATATTTTAAGAATTCTCATAAATAAGTAAATCTCCATAAGAGATTATAAAAAATAAAATTTATAGTCATTAAGATTACCTATAGTGAATAAGAATACCTAAGCAAATTCTCTCTAAGATAATCCCGAAATGTTTTCGTACACCACAAAAAGACCATGTGGTTTGATACGGGCATAAATGTCCGATCATTCAAATCTTCTTTTCTGCTTACGCGAAACATTTAATTAATATGTATTTACGAGTCACCCGTTGTACATGCCGCGACACGGGCGATCGATACCACCGAAGTACTTCTGTATTTCGCTAGGCGGCAGACAGTCTAGTCCATCGACAAGCGTGCACGCGATTCTGTGGCATATAAGTCGCATCCTCTCACTTGACACTCGTTACTACGACGGGACTCGGCATTCTGCCGAGCCTCACAGCATTTTGATTTTTGAAGGTCAAATACTTATTTTTCCAAAAAATGCGTACGATCGATGGAAAGGGCGTGAAAAACCCTATCGAAATTGTAGAGGCAAAAAATTGATTTTACTGATATTAACGGAGGTATGAATCATCGAAATAAATGGAACCCGTACATAACTTAAAAATTACATCCCCTTCCTATCGATAAATATATGTCTCAACGACAAAATTTTTTTCCTATAAACTACCATCCAATAAAACTGCACTTTACCCAAGTTTGAGTCCGATCAATTTTTGGGGTTGGGACAGTTGAAAAATAATGACCCATATATAGAAATTAGCCCTTCGAGACCACTCTGGGATATTTTGACTCATATCTCAACTTTGACTAGATATAGCGTTTAGGCAGACTTGAAATACACGCGCCCCAGGCCCTCTGGTGGTAGTTTATTTTTTTCTAAACACATGATTTTCTAAAAATGTTTTTTTTTAGAATTTCACACTTCCACACCGAACCATCACATTTGAGAATTTTAAAAGTATACCCCTGAATTTTTTCAGCTCAACCGGACGCGTACATTTAAATAGATAACACATACAAAATGATACAGGGTCAATTTGACCCAGTGTGGTCTCAAAGGGTTAAAAAGGCCTCAATGAAATAATTAATTGACTATGTGATAATCAATTGATTATTTGATTATGTTATAATCATTTAATTATTTGACTGAGGCCTTTTTAATCTCTATTTATGCATATAGAGATAAAAAAGGCTTCAAGCAAACCTACTCCTCATTATTCCATTCTTTGTTTTTATCTCTACTGTAAGATAGCCTTTTTGTTTACATTAATATTTTTAAAACATGGGCAAAAGAGTAAAAATAATTCACTTTGAAAAAAATATAATACTATTTAAAAAATTATTCTTGTTGACGTTCATTTATTACTTGTTCATAACTAAAAAGTCAAAGCAAAACTGAAGATTTCAGAAAACAAGCGCAACTTTCTAGCATTAATCTAAAAGAAGATAGTTATAAACAAGAATTAATTGTTTAAATAATTGTTTGTTAACTTGCATTAATTATTACCTCACTCTAAGCGAAAAGTAGACAAAAAGTTGAATATTTCAGAAAAACCGCAAATTTCTAGCATTATTCAAAAAAAATATTAAAAATAATAATAAATTGTAAAGACAATTATTACCATACTCTAATTGATAAGTGGACAAAAAGTGGAAAATTTTAATAAAAAACCCAGCTCTAACTGAAAATTTGAAAAGAAGTTGCAAAATTTGGAAAAAATCGCGACTTTCTAAATCTCTTCTAAAAGAAAATTGCTATAAAGAATAATAAATTGTTTAAACAATTTCTGTGAACATCTAATTATCATTAGAAAGTAATATTTTATGTATTAGAAACAATTTTTACTAAAAAAAAAACTGCAAAAGAATAATAATTAGCGCCAAAAGCTCGCAAAACCCAATTTTTCACTTATCGGTTTTTTTGAACCGTATAAAACTTATGGGGGTGATATTTAAAAAGTAATTTTTGATTCGTATTCTATGGCTAATTGTGAAGGGAAATGTGGAGTTTTAACTCGATTCACCTAATATTGACGATTCTGAATACAATTTACAAAAACGTCTTTTTTTCTTATTGGAAGTACGTGTTAAACTTTATGGGGCTTGCGGACCTCTAAATATAATTTTTTAAAAACCGCATTTATTTTTTTGTGGATTCGAACAAACTTGGGGGCGATATGCATGAAAATTCGAAAAAAAAATTTGGACTACCCTCTTTTAGACTCGTTAAATCTTAAACACCAACTTCCGGGGAAATCTCACTTCTAAAATCCCTCAAAATACTCTACAATATTCTAGATTTCTCAGAATGTTTTAGAATTTCCCAGAGACTTCCTGACGCTACCATAAACTGCTAACATCTTCTGGTCTCTTCCAGATTTTTTTTTTTTTTGAAGACTTTCAAAATGTTTAGAAGATTTTTTAAGAATGAGTGAGTTTGTTGTAGATTTTAGAAGGTTCTAAATGAGTCTATAGAAATTACAGATTTCAGAATATTCTTGAGGAGTCTAGAAGATGCTGCAAACATTTTTGAAGATTATTCTTCAAATTTATTTTCAATATTAATGCTCTTAAAAAAAATACATATTTCTCTATCCAATCAACAGCATTTTTAAAAAAAGGAAAAAAAACATATTGCCGACTTTATCTAGTTTTTTTTTTTCAAAATAGTTGGTTGCAGAAGAAAATGTTTAAACGCATTTTTAAAAATGTGTTTAAACTTAAGTTAAATTTAAAACCTTGGCGTGAGGCCGTTCATGTATTATGTAACGCACTTTTTGGGAATTTTAGAACCACTCACTCCCTTGATTGAGGCTGCGTAGCGCTAGTCTGAACCCCCTCCCCCCCTGTTAATGTTAGGTAACGTTGAAAACTAACTTTCTTTTCAGAATATAATGTGGACTTCCAAATGAAAAGGACCCTTTTGGCCGGTATTGAGATAAGCGCAGGGACATGTACCCGAGTCAATTCCCGACATATTTCTTACAAAATTTAGGAACTGTCGAAATTGAAATTAGAGAAAACGTTTGGAAACATTTATTAAATAAAATAAATAAATTACAAATAGAAAAATTATTTTTATTAATTTTTATTTACGAACAATCGACATTACTAATATTTGAATTTAGTCAACAATGGCATCAGAGACATTAGTATCATCCATTATATAAATTTACAATGAACGAAATTTACACAGTTCTGAGAAAACATTATAAATTTGAAAAAGTGCCTATTTTTTTGTCATTTCAGATAAGTAAATTATCCTTCATTATTATTACTATTATTATTTGGAAATATAATATTTCGCCAATGTACGCCTTTAAAGGAAAAAATACAAAATAAACCTCAAATTTAATTACATTTGTGACTCGACACGAGAGAAGGGACCCATCTGTCTCTCTTGCGCTCTTTCCACAGACCTCCTAACCTTAAATCCATTTACCATATTTCAATTACAATTTTTATTACTATTTTTTATTTTTATAAGTGCCCCTTTCAGATTTCAAATTTTTAGATGTGATAAGATCAATTTTCATTATTTATTATTAAAGTCTTAACCCCTTGACTGCCGACCCAATTTCAAGAAACATGCCCAGACTGCCGAAAATTCAAAATTGCAGTTCAAACTCCTGATGGGGATTTTCTGAATGTAGGTCGAGAATTGATCAAGAAAATGTATGTCAATCAACGTTTTCCTTTTTGTATAAACAATTTAGTGAACAAATGTGGTTTTTGGGAATTGGCTACTTTCTGTTGCTTCAAACTGACATTTTTTGGTGAAAATGTAAGTATAAGAAAGTCTAATTAAAAACTGAATAAAGAAATAAACAATATATAGTCATTATTTAAACAATTTTTATAAAGAAATGCACATTTGAACCATTATCTAATAAATATAATGCGTGTCTTCTGCAGATATCTTGTCAATGGTTCTCTTGAGTGATAACTTGATATTAGAAAACAATTGTTATTTGTTTAAACAACCTTAATTAACAAATGCATAACTTTGTCAGTTTTCACTGCAAAGATTTAGTTTTTCCACAAAATCAATTAAAAATTACCTCGCTTTTGGCTCAATACTGTCACAAACCACCATTAGACAACCATTGTTGTGTTATTCACGAAGTTCTGCATTTCTTAGCTGAAACTGTCTGAATAAACAATGGTTGACCAATGAAAATTTGCGACAATACTCAGCCAAAAGCAAGGTAATTTTAGTTGATTTTTTGGAGAAAACTGAAGCAACAGAGAGTAGCCAATTCCCAAGAAACCACATTTGTTCACTGAATTATTTATAGCAAAAGGCAAATGTTTTTTTATAAGTGCGTAAGAAGTGCTACTTTGAACGACTGTTTAATGTTAAAACTTTAAATGCTTTGAATTTGGTACTTTTCATTGCATATTCGGATTCAGTGATTTTCAAGGGTTGTAACTACATACTAATTTTTTTAAGATATCTGTCTGCCTCAACATACTTTTTCATCCATCATGTGGGGTGTAAAATTATTGCAATTCGGGAAAAATACTTAATACTGTAAAGTACTTCATGGCAAAGTTTTTCGAAAAATCGGGAGGAACACGGTTTTTGAGCAGCCATATTAATTTTCAGACTCAAAAAATTGTGAAACCGACTATGCAATCGTGATCAGCATATCCTA
>JBAGKK010518686.1:0-13410 GCA_037177015.1 Euceroptres primus
ACTATTTGTATGCTTTAAGCTATGCTTCAAGCAAATCTCTGTACCAAGGTGAATTACCGTCAATAAACTAAATCAAAATCAAATCAAATGAAATTTGATTGAAATCATTAAATCAATTTGAATGAAATCAAATGAAACTTGATTGAAAAAAAATAAAATTTGATTGAAATTATTAAATAAATTTGAATGAAATCAAATGAAATTTGATTGACATCATGAAATCGATTTTAATGAAATCAAATGAAATTTGATTGAAATCATGAAATTAATTCGAATGCAATTAAATGAAATTTGATTGAAATCATGAAATAAATTTGAATGAAATCAAATGAAACTTGATTGAAATCAAATAAATTTGAATGAAATCAAATGAAACTTGATTGAAATCAAATAAAATTTGATTGAAATCAAATGAAATTTGATTGAAATCATGAAATCAATTTGAATGAAATCAAATGAAATTTGATTGAAATCATGAAATAAATTTGAATGAAATCAAATGAAATTTGATTGAAATCAAATGAAATTTTCAATTTTAAGTCATTCAAAAAATTAAATTGAAAAACGTAAAAAAAGCTTGGAAGCCTGTAAATAATAAGTTTCCTAATTTAAAGCCTCCAAAATTTTCAGGAGACGGAATGTGAAAGCTTTTGGATTAAAAGAAAATTATTTCTTATATTTTTTCATGTATTTCGAATAAAAATGTTTTTGGGACTTACCTCCTTGTTCAAATCTGGAGGAAATGAACCGTAAGGCGGTGGCAAGTCTTCGACCTTTAAATAAAAAAGTGTCATTACATTTGATATAAAATTGCCAAAGTCAAATTTTGAATACACTTCGTCGCGCGTAAACTGGCCGGCCTCGGGGGTAGACGGCAAGTTAGCAGACGCTATAAATCACCGGATTTAACGCGACGAGCGAGCACTCTTATGTCAACACTCAGGGCCGCATATATAGTCTCTGAACGTACAAAAGTAAATGCGCAGAGAGTCGCGATGTAAGCAACTTCTGGCGACCCTGACTGTTCGAGCGATGGCCTTCAGTGAGAGACGCTCAGGGGGAGGGGGAGACAGAACCAGTCAAGCGTTCACGACCATGATGCCGGCCAGTTGATGGTCGGAATATAGACGGGCGACGAGTGTATTTTGTCAATTCAGAATTTCTTGGTGAATTCTTTTTAAAAATTGATTAAATTGATTATAAATAAGAAGAAAATAAATGAATTAAAATTTCTTTTAGTTAAAAAAAATGTCAACTAAAAGATTAATTTAATTCAAAGGTAGAGAGAATTAAATTGCAAGAATTTAACTCACGTGTTTGTTTGAATTGTCGTTGTCCAAAGGAATATTGTACGAGAAAGAAGAAGGACTAAAAGGAGAATTCTGGTCTTTTTCGTTAGGCGTTGAAGATCCTGGGGCGTAAAATCCTAAAGGAGGTTCGCCAGGACTCTGCGATTAGAAAAATTGTGGATTACAAAAACTCAAACTTTCAGGCAGAAAAATTTTAAGGCTAAAAATTTTAATTTTAATTTTAAAAATTTTAAATGTAAGAGAGTTTGATATTAATTATCCTTCAAATTTGAAATTGAAAAATACCAAAGGATTGACTCCAGGACCAGAAACAAGAGGAGGCTGTGGAAACCCAATGAATCCCGCAGGTTGAGGTATTCCTCCTCCACTCGCAAGATCCAAATTATTTTGCCCACTTCCTGCTCCAATATCAATAAGCAGTGCATCCTGGCCCTCTGCCATTACTTGTGGATCCGGTTCATACTCGATATTATAATTCTTCGCAATTTCTATCAAATACTTTTCAACTAGAATCTTCGATGGGGACTGAACACTCAATTTATGTTTCAATTTCTCCGAAATTGTCTTTATAACTTCTTCCCTACAAGCATCCGCGTATTGTTTCCCGTATTTTGTTGTTAAAATGTCCGATACCACTTTCATTTCCTGGACGTCGGTCTGAATTCGAGGAGACGCCCAGATTATCGTCGATATCGCCTCTGCTAATCCATCGTCCAGATTTCTGCAAAAAATGAAGAAATGACAAGAATAAATACAAATACAATAAAATAATTATTAGATCAATTTTATCTAAATATAAAATAAATGTAAAGAAATATAAATATAACAAATAAAAATTATAAAGGTGATCAAATAAAAGATAGATAATAAATAAAAAAATTTTAAAAACTCCCGGCTTTGCTAAAAAAGTTAATCAATAAGGAAAAAAATATGTAAATAATATTTTTTGAAATATAAACTATCGAACTTTTTAAACTTTTTTTTTGATTATATTTGGATAATTGTTTTTCTTTTGTAATCTTTTTGCAATTAATTAGTTTTATTATGTTTGTCATTTCTAATAAGTTTTTAAAATAATGTTGTTATATATACTGTTCTTTTAAATGCTTTTGTTGTTCTTTATCATTTTTTAAAATATGTTGATTTAGTATTTTATGAAAAATTATATTTCGAGAATTGTTTTTTTGTTGTTGTAATTTTATTATAATTATTTTTTGCAAACTTGTTATAATTAATTAATTTTATTATTTTTTCCATTTTTAAAAAGTTTGTAAAATGATTTTTTAAATAATGTTTTTTAAAATCCTTTTCTTGTTCTTTATTCTTTTTTTAAATATATTAATTTAGGATTATTTTTTGGTTACAAGTATTTGGAGAATTGTTTTTTGTAATTTTGTTCTAATTATTTAATTTTTATTATTTTTGTCATTTTTAACAGGTTTTTAAAATGATTTTTTAAATAATATTTTTCTAAGTGCTTTTGTTGGTCTTTATTATTTTTTTAAATGCATTAATTTAGGATTATCTTTTGATTATATTTGGAGAATATTTTTTAGTAATCTTGATGTAATTAATTACTTTTATTATTTTTTTCATTTTTAATAATTTTTTTAACTGATTTTAAAAAAATATATATTTATATTAAATTGTTTTTCAAATGCTTTTGTTGTTTTTTACTATTTTTTCAAATAAATTAATTTAGGATTTTTCTTTTGATATTTGAAAAATTGTTTTTGTAATCTTGTTATAATTAATGTTTTTTTTTTTGTAATGTTGTCATGATTAATTATTTTATTATTATTGTCATTTTTAATAAGTTTTTAAAATGTTTTTATATTTTACTGTTCTTTTAAATGCTTTGAAGTTCTTTATTACTTTTTAAAATATGTTAATTTAGTAGGTATGCAAAAAAATATTTGGAGAATTGTTTTTTTGTCGTTGTAATCTTATTTTAATTAATTTGTTGCAATCTTATAATTAATTAATTTTTTGAAATCTTACAATTAATTAAATTTATTACTTTTTCCATTTTTAATAAGTTTTTAAAACGATTTTTTATGTTTTTTTAAATTCTTTTTTTGTTCTTTATTATTTTTTTTTAAATGTTAATTTAGGATTATTTTTTGGTTATATTTGGAAAATTGTTTTTTGTAATTTTGTTATAATTATTTTATTTTCATTATTTTTGTCGTTTTTAACAAGTTTTTTAAAAAAATTTTTAAATAATGTTTTTTAAATGCTTTTCTTCTTTATTTTTTTTTTAAATATATTAATTTATGATTATTTTTTGGTTATATTTGGAGAATTGTTTTTTGTAATTTTGTTCTAATTATTTAATTTTTATTATTCTTGTCATTTTTAACAGGTTTTTAAAATGATTTTTTAAATAATGTTTTTCTAAATGCTTTTGTTGTTCTTTACTATTTTTTTAAATGTATTAATTCAGGATTATCTTTTGATTATATTTGAAGAATATTTTTTAGTATTCTTGATATAATTAATTATTATTATTTTTTTCATTTTTAGTAAGTTAATAAAATGATTTGTTAAAAAATATATCTATATTAGATTGTTTTTCACATGCTTTTTTTGTATTTTATTATATTTGTAAATATATTAATTTAGGATTCTTTGATATTTAAAGAATTGTTTTTTTTTTGTTTTTGAAATCTTGTTATAATTAGAAAATGTTTTTTTGTAATCTTTTTATGATTAATAATTTAATTATTATTGTCATTTTTAATAAGTTTTTAAAATAATGTTTTTATATTACACGGTTCTTTTAAATACATTTTGTAGTTCATTATTTTTTAAATATGTTAATTTAGAAGGTATTTAAAAAAATTATATTTCGGGAATTGTTTTTTGCTGTCATAATCTTATTATAATTAATTTTTTGCAATCTTATAATTAATTAATTTTTTTCAATCTCATAATTAATTAATTTTATTACTTTTTCTATTTTTAATAAGTTTTTAAAATGATTTTTTATGATTTTTTAAATGCTTTTTTTTGTTGTTTGTAATTTTTTTAAAATGTTAATTTAGGATTATTTTTTCGTAATATTTGGAGAATTGTTTGTTGTAATTTTGTTATAATTATTTTATTTTTATTATTTTTGTCATTTTTAATAAGTTTAAAAAAAATTTTTTAAATAATGTTTTTTAAATGTTTCTGTTGTTCTTTATTATTTTTTTAAATATATTAATTTAGTATAATTTTTTGATTATATTTGGAGAATATTTTTCAGTAATCTTGATATAATTAATTATTTTTATTATTTTCTTCATTTTTAATAAGTTTTTAAACTGATTTTTAAACAATATATTTATATTAAATTTTTTTTCAAATGCTTTTGTTTTTTTTTTTATTATTTTGTCAAATATATTAATTTAGGATTTTTCTTTTGATATTTGAAAAATTATTTTTTTTTTTTTGTAATCTTGTTATAATTAATTAATGCTTTTTTGTAATCTTATTATGATTAATAATTTTATTATTATTGTCATTTTTAATATATGTTTTTAAAATGTTTTTATATTTTACTGTTCTTTTAAATACTTTTGTAGTTCTTTATTATTTTTAAAAATATGTTAATTTAGTAGGTATGTAAAAACAAATTATATTTGGAGAATTATTTTTTCGTTGTTGTAACCTTATTATAATTAATTTTTTACAATCTTGGTATGATTAATTAATTTGATTATTTTTGCCACTTTTAATATATTTTTAAAATGATTTTTTATGTTTTTCTCGGAGTTTTTTGTGTTTTATTATTTTTTAAAAATATAATAATTTAGGATTATTCTTTGGTTATATTTGGAGAATTGTTCTTTGTAATTTTGATATAACTATTTATTTTTATTACTTTCGTCATTTTTAATAAATTTTTTAATGATTTTTTAAATAATGTTTTTTAAATGCTTTCGTTTTTCTATATTCTTTTTTAGAAAATATTAATTTAGACTTATTTTTTCTGTAATTTTGTTATAATTAATTAATTTTATTATTTTTTTCGTTTTTAGTAAGTTTTTAAAATTATTTTTTTAACAATATGTTTATATTAAATTGTTTTTCAAATGCTTTTATTGTTTTTCATTATTTTTTAAAATCTATTAATTTAGGATTTTTCTTTTGATTACATTTGTAGAATTGTTTATTTTGTTTTTGTAATATTGTTATAATTTATTAATGTTTTTTGTAATCTTTATATGATTAATTAATTTTATTATTTTTGTCATTTTTCATAAGTTTTTAAAATGATTTTTTGTTTAAATGCTTTTTTTGTTATTATTTTTTGAAAAATATTAATTTAGGATTTTTAAAATTATATTTGGAGAATTTTTTTTATTTTGTTATAATTAATTAATTTTATTATTATTTGACATTTAAAATAAGTCGTTTAAATGATTTTTTAAACAATATATTTATATTAAATTGTTTTTCAAATGCTTTTGTTTTTTTTTTTTTTTTTTTATATATTAATTTAGGATTTTTCTTTTGATATTTTATTTTATTGTATTTATTTAATTTGAATTTTATTATTGTATGTTATTATTATATTTGAATATTTTATTGAATATTTTATTATTATATTTGAAGAATTGTTTTCTTTTGCTTTTGTAATCTTGTTATAATTAATGAATGTTTTTTGTAATCTTGTTATGATTAATAAATTTATTATATTGGTCATTTCTAATAAGTTTTTAAAATAATGTTTTCATATTTTACTGTTTATTAATTTTACTTTATTATTTTTTTAAATGTTAATTTTGTAGGTATGTAAAAGAAATTATATTTGGAGAATTTTGTTGTTGTTGTTGTAATCTTATTATAACTAATGTTTTACAATCTTGGTATGATTAATTAATTTTATTATTTTTACCATTTTTAATACGTTTTTAAAATAATTTTTTATGTTTTTCTCAACATTTTGTTGTGCTTTATTATTTTTTTAAAAATATAATAATTTAGGATTATTTTTTGGTTATATTTAGAGAATTGTTCTTTGTAATTTTGTTATAATTATTTAATTTTTATTATTTTTGTCATTTTTAATCAATTTTTTTAATGGTTTTTAAATGCTTTCGTTGTTCTTTATTATTTTGTAGAATATATTAATTTAGACTTATTTTTTTTTGTAATTTTGTTATAATTAATTAATTTCATTTTTTTCCGTTTTTAGTAAGTTTTTAAAATGATTTTTCAACAATATGTTTATATTAAATTGTTTTGCAAATGCTTTTGTTGTTTTTCATTATTTTTTTAAAATCTATTAATTTAGGATTTTTCTTTTGATTATATTTGTAGAATTGTTTATTTTGTTTTTGTAATATTGTTATAATTTATTAATGTTTTTTATAATCTTGATATGATTAATTAATTATATTATTTTTATCATTTTTCATAAGTTTTTAAAATGATTTCTTGTTTAAATGCTTTTTTTGTTATTAATTTGTAAAATATATTAATTTAGGATTATTTTTTGATTATATTTAGAGAATTTGTTGTTGTTGTAATCTTGTTATAATTAAATAATGTTTTTCGTCATTTTGTAATAATTAATAAATTTTGTTTTAGTAATTTTTATTTTAAAATGTTTTTATATTATATTGTTTTTTAAAATGTTTTTGTTATTATTTTTTTAAATACATTAATTTAGGATTATTTTTTGATTACACCTTTTTTAAGTTTTTAAATTTTGTAATTATTATTATATTTCAATTTCAATGTTTTAAAAATTTGAAAGTTTAAGACAGTCGGTTAAGTAGAAATATTATTTTAAATAAAATTTTTTAAAATAATATTTTATATAATAGCTAAATTAATAATTAGAATGCAATAAAATGTCGACACTTTAAAAAAATGAGAAATTGGTAAACCGCTGACAAAATTTGACTGCATTCTAACAATTAATTTATTCATAAAATCAAAAATCTGATAAAATGGAATGTATTTTTAAAAAATGTTCTACCTTACCGACTGCTTTTTTTTGTCTGAAATATTTTCGCTAAATCTGAGAGCAAACTAAGTTGATTTCTGATGATTTCTCAAGTTAAGATGATTATCCGGAGATTCTAATAAATAAATAAATAAATTCGGCTTACTTCATTTGTTGAATAAGACCAAATCTCGCCAACAATAAATCGCAGTACATTTCTATCAGTTCCATTGCCTCAACCATATAATCTTCCCTAATAATATGTTCGACTCTAATTCTTGCCCTTTCGACTTTTCCAGCCGCAATATAATCCGCAATTTCTTTTCTCGCCTTCTGAGTCAACTCGGTCTTCTTTTTCTCAAGTAGCTTTAATCTATTGATAGCTAACCTCAAATTTGTCTTCAACTTTGTGTAATTCGGTCCGCTCGCGAACATTTTAATTTATTTCTAAAGACACTTTACAATCGCGATATAATAATTAATTATTATTAATCAGAGAAAAAGTTCGGATTATCAGATTGTGCATCAGCGAATTGCACCGAAATCTAAGCCACAAGTACTTTTTGACAATCAGGAAAATTGAGTCACGTCACTGACGTCACGAGTATTTTCTGCGAAAAAGTAAATTACTACTTACCTGGAAATCGTCATTATCGACCGTGGATATTGAGGTTATGTTGGGATTTAAAAGATTAAAAAATTTTTTTAAATCACTTTTTTATCCTTTTCAGAATTTTAATGCGATTATTTTCTCTATGATAATAGACTATTTTTAGGACCAGAATTAATAATTAAAAAGGAAAATTGGTAAAAATAATCATTTCTGAAGTTTCTAAAATACGTAATGATTGTTGAACCTTCTTTACCGACTGATTATTAGTATTGTGACGTCACAGCATTGGTCGTGTTGACATCTTGTTTTGTGTCATTTGTCAGTGAAAAATAAAGTGTTTTTTTTTAAATCAAATTCGTTGAATATAAATTAAAAATGAGTGAAGGAGCAAGTAGTGCAAAAACTCTCGAAGAGAGACGAGCAGAAAGAATGAAAAAGCTGAAAGAACTTCATTTAAAAAGGGTAGGTTTTTCCTAACCTCAAAATTTTTCGTAGAACGACGTTTCTGTTAGATTTCAGAGGAAATATGCCTTTTGTTATGTTTCTCATGGTTTAAGATATTTTTTAGTGAATTTTCGGGAGATCACATTGTGGAAAATATCAAAAAGGCAAGGAATTCAGAATCCTATCAGAAATATGCGAAATTAAATTACTTCAACACTGGCAAAAATGATTTTTATGAAACTAGATAATTTTGAATTGTTAAGTACTTTGTGGTTCGTTTACCCTTCAATGATAAATTTTACCAGTTATCTGCGATTCTTCTACAGAACAATATTACTACGATTCTCAAACAGTACAACATTACTACGATTCCTTCTTAACTGAATGTCCGACATTGGCAGAAAACAGCAAAGTACCTTTATTAACAGAAAACTGATGACATGACTCAGGTTGTGAATACCAGGTATAAGACGCCTGAATCAAACTTTACTCGAAGTTACTCAAATAAACAAATTTACGATAAGGCCAATATAAGTAGAATGGACAATTTCATAATAAAGTTAACGCGAAACCACATAGTCAACTCTAAATTTGTAGCAAACAATAGCCTAATTACAAGCGTGTATTATCCAAACCGAGTATTTTGAAAAAATTAAACACAAAGGTAAAATCTCGCCAAAAGCCTTTCCGCATCTAGATAGTCTGGGATTGATACAAGGCAAAAATAAAATACCAATTTTATACTATATAAAAAGCACGTATTCAACAAAAAAATTGACTATGATATACAGTGGGGCAGAAAAAAGCGTCTGAGGACAAATCAATTTTCAGACTAAACTACTCATTCCGATTTGGACGTTTTTTTAAAAAATTAAAGTGTATTAAATTCCGCATCGTTACAACGGAGGACATTTCTGAAAAATTTTCTCAAAAACTTTTAATTTAATAAACAAAATGAAAAAAAATTTTAACTTTTCAATATTGTCATTTAGTACATTTCGACTGCTCCTATTTGAAACAACGTAACTAATTTTTGCGCATTGTCAGACGAACGTAAGTCAGGCGCTGCAAGCGGGACAGATGCCCGTCTGACAATGCGCAAAAATGAATTACGTTGTTTCAAATAGGAGCAGTCGATTTTTGACGTTATTGCGACCCTCCTTTGAACTAAGAACCATTTAGTCAAAAAAAATTTATTTTACGGAAAATGGTCCACGCCGAGGCAAAAATTCATTAAAAATTATGTCCAGCAGTATTATTTTAATAAAACAAAAATTTAAATTCTTATAAACAAATTAGTGAACAAAAGTAATATCTTCTCTATTTGCCACATTTAAATGTACTAAGTCAATAATTTCAGGAGAAACTGGAAATAAAATAATGTTAACTTAAAATTAGAAGTCGTTCAACATCAATTCCTAATTGATTATAACAATTTAATAAACAAATACGAAATTAAAGCATTTTTAATTAGATAGATTTAGTTTTTTTAACAGACTTAGCTATAAATACTTCACCAATGATATTCTGCTGTGATAGTTTGCACTGCAACAACAATCGTGTATTAATTAAACAAATTTAATAAACAAATGCATTATTTGGCCATTTTTGAGTAAATAAGCTTCGTTTCTTCAGTAGAATCAATAACTAGTATGCTGCCAATGTGTCTTGCTGTTTTACTTTACACTTAGACATCCATTTTTTATTGTTTAAACAAACTTAGTTAACAATTTAATTATTAGAGCATTTTTCAATATATAAATTTTGTTTTTTCTGCAGAATTAAGTACAAACATCTCAGAGATAGTCTATTGCTGTGATGATTCGCAGTTAAACAATAATTGTACATTATTTAAACAAATTTAGTAATCAAATGCATTGCTTGGCTGTTTTTCAATAAATTACTTTCGTTTTTTTTAGCAGAATCAACTAAAAATATGTCCCCAATGGCCTTTTGCAATGGCAATTTGCAGTTAGAGAATAATTCTATATTGCTTAAACAAATTTAATAAACAACTGTATTGTTTATCAATTTTTCAATAGACATACTTCGTTTTTTTCAACAATTATTGTTTAACTGCGAATCATCATAACAATAGACTATCCTGGAGATGTTTGAAGTTGATTCTGCTGAAAAAACAAAACTTCTATATTGAAGAATGTTCAAATAATTAATTTATTAACTAAATTTGTTTAAACAATAAAAAATTAATGTCTAAGTGTAAAGTAAAACAGCAAGACACATTGACAACGTTATTGATTTTACTGAAAAACAAAGCTTATCTACTAAAAAATGGCCAAATAATGCATTTGTTTATTAAATTTGTTTAAATAATATGCAATATTGTCTATCTGCAAATTATCATAGCAAAAAAGTCATTGGTGAAATATTTATAGTAGATTCTGTTAAAAAAATTAATCTAATTTATTGAAAAACAGTCAAGCAATGCATTTGTTTATTAATTTTTTTTTAATAATGTACAATTAATGTTTTACTACGAATCATCATAGCAAGAGACTATCTCTGCGATGTTTGTAGTTGATTCTGCTGAAAAAAACAAAAATGTTATATTGAAAAACGCTGAAATATTTAATTTGTTGACTAAATTTGTCTAAACAATAAAAAATTGATGCCTAAGTGTAAAGTAAAACAGCAAGACTCATTGACGTTATTGATTTTACTGAAAAAACGAAGGTTATATGCTCAAAAATGACCAAATAATGCATTTGTTTAATAAATTTGTTTAAATAATACAAGATTGTTGCAGTGCAAACTTTCACAGCAAAAAGCCATAGGTGAAATATTTTAGTAGATTCTGCTACAGAAAAACGAAACTAATTTATTTAAAAACAGTCAAGCAATGCATTTGTTTATTAATTTTTTTTTAAATAATGTACAATTATTGTTTAACTACGAATCATCATAGCAATAGACTATCTCTGAGATGTTTGTAGTTGATTCTGCTAAAAAAAAAAATCTATATTGAAAAACGCTGAAATAATTAATTTGTTGACTAGATTTGTTTAAAAAATAAAAAATTAATGGCTAAGTGTAAAGTACATCAGCAAGACATATTGGCAACATACTAGTTATTGATTCTACTAAAAAAACGAAGCTTATCTACTTAAAAATGGCCAAATAATGCATTTGTTTATTAAATAATGTACAATTATTGATTATCTGCGAATCATCATAGTAATAGACTATCTCGGAGAAGTTTGTAGTTGATTCTGCTGAAAAAACAAAATATCTATACTGAAAAATACTCAAATAATTTAACTAAATTTGTTTAAACAATAAACAATTGTTGCCTAAGTGCAAAGTGGAACATCAAGACACATTGGTAACATTATAGTTATTGATTCTACTGAAAAAACGAAGCTTATCTACTCAAAAACGGTCAAATAATGCATTTGTTTATTAAATTTGTTTAAATAATACACGATTGTTGTTGCACTGTCACAACAGAACGTCATTGGTGAAATATTTATAGCTAATTCTGCTGAAAAAGTTAATTCTATCTAATTAAAAATGCCTTAATTTCGTATTTGTTTATTAAATTGTTATAAACAATTATGAGTTGAGGTTTAACGTCTTCTAATTTTGAGTTAACATTATTTTATTTCCATTTTTTCCTGAAAATATTGGTTCAGTGCATTGAAATGTGGCAAATAAAGAAGTTATAACTTTTGTTCACTAATTTGTTTATAACAATTTAAATTTTTGTTTTATTAAATTAATACTGCTGGACATTAGTTTTTTAAATGGAAAAAATTGGGATAGTCTATATAAATTTTCAGTTCAGGGATTTCTGTAAAATCAGGGAATTTAAAAATGGTCAGGGAAAGTCAGGGAAAACCTAAAAGAGTCGGAATTTTTTCATTCAACAAATTATAGTTTATGAATCTCTCTTTTATCTGAGGATTTAGGCAAATATGTAAATATGTCTATAAAACACTCCGTTGTAATTGATAAACAATAAAAAAGCATAATAAATAAAATTAAATAAAATAAATTAAATTAAATAAATAATAAATTAATTAAATATAACGGCAAATAATGGTCAGGGAAAGACAGGGAATTTTTAAGTTGCAATATTGTTTGTAAAAAAGCATAACAAATTTTAATTGGTAAATAAACACAATTTTTTATATATTATTTTCATTGTTTTATTAACGGGGAAATTGTTTTTTGACTTCAGAACGAAGCACGGACGCAAAATCACCAAGCAGTCGTCGAGGAAGACAAAAGAAACAATTTACCGAAAAATTGGGAATCCAGAAAACGACAAGCTGATTGGATTTTGCAAGATGAAGCCGCTCGGAAAGAAGCCGAAGAAAAGGTAAATTTGAAAATTTAAAAAAGATTTAATATTTAAAACATAAAAAGATTTAAAACATATATAAATATAAATAAATAAATATAATAATAATTTAATTTAATAAAATCAAATAATGGAAGACATGCTCCAAATTGTTTACGTCTGGGAAGTGATTAAATGAATAAAAATTTCCCACATTCGAGAATATCAAACCAATGGTTCTGGTTTTCAAACAAAAATTTCTAGCTTCACATACACATATATATTCTGCGTTATACTTGTGGTTACCTCCTAGGCCTTGAATGTGTGTAATGTGTGTCAGTGTTGGATTAGTTCTGAGCGCAAGTCATTTGTACTTGCGCTCATGGCATTTTTTAAAATTTAACTTTCACTACAAAAGTAAGTAATTACTTGTAAAATCTCATGGTACTATATCCTTTTATACGATGAAAAAAGAACTTCAAATCAAAAATTTCTAATAAGAAACTTAAAGCACAGAATGTTATTGAAACTCATCCTAACCTCAAAAATGAAGATAACACCGTTGATCTTCATTCAACGATAACACTATATTAAAAACACAAATAACTAGATTAACGAAAAAAATATTCTTATAAAAATTATTAATATCATATGCTTTTTTAGCCCCAACACTGACTATCGATTCATTTCATAAATATTGACTAATAGTCCAGTCATTAAACGTTTTTCGCTCTGTTTTCTTTCCGATAAGACCGATTGACATAAAATTTTGTCATTACATATAAAATAGCTCAAAAAA